>JABEZY010273110.1:0-12306 GCA_013467495.1 Gossypium gossypioides
TTATTTCCTTATTTTACTATATCAAGGATACCTACTTTCTTACTGTACTAATTTTCGGGGTATTACAACCATAATTGCGAACCCTTGTCCCAACCTTTGGTTGAACTGTAGGAAGTATATCAAGGTGAAATACAAGCTCGTAGAGGGTTTGGCTTTCCTACAGAATGGTCTGCGCAGAGTGGGGATGTGTGGTCCTTCTAGTGAACTATTAGGACGGATGGAGTTGAGGCCTAGTTGAGAAGGCTCCGATTTGGTAGTTCCCTGGTTATTAAAGATGTCATAACCATGAGAAAAGTTTTCTTATACTATTTGGAAGGTCATAGCCCCAATGGGTATAAGGTTGTTAAGGAGGTGCGGTTTTGAGGGGCGATCATGGCCACATGTGCTATATGATGACAATGATCATTTGGGCTCAATGCTAACAAGATTGAAAGAAGAACCTAAAAATTTATATTACAGTTACTGTAGGATAAAGCCTTATCCCTGAGTGGTGTTAGGCTCACCACGGGTAGAAAGTGTCCCTGAGTGGTGTTAGGCTCACCACGGGTAGAAAGTGGTCCCTACGTTAATTTTATAATAGCTCATGCTAATGCTAGGATTGTTGGTGATACAAGCACATCACGCAATTCAAAAAGTGATACTAATGAAACTACCAGCACTTCGCGGGAACTTAATGAAGCCATGGAAATTACCGGGGCTATGGACCTACGAGTTGCTTTGAGGGCTCAATACAAGAGGCGTAGAATGATACAAGAGCTGTTAACGTGGTGGTTAGTAGCAAGGAGGAGACAGATAGTGGCAAGATAGAGTCTCACCGCAAAAGAAGGGTAGATCGCACGGAGACTTCTACTATGATGGCCACCACCCTTGCTTCTCCTTTAGCGACCTCACAAACTATGGCTCACGAAAGTTCTCCTATCATTTCTCGTAATAACTCTCCTCTTCCCTATATCTCTCCCCCTACTATACCTTTCGTTGGGGAGCTAGCTGCTGAAAATAGTGGTGAGTTAGTTCCGAGTCACCGGAACTTAAACAGTAAGGAGCTACAAGGTATTGTACAGAAGTGGAGAGCTTCAGTGCTAGAGGCTACAAAGAGGAAGATATGTGCTGATGACTCATCTGGGAGTTCATAGAACAACACTCAACTCCTCTCTACAAACTTTCCTTACTGAAGCCTCCGTGATCAGTCTAGGCCTGGAAGAGAACTATTGGGATAGAGGCTACTCAACGAGAGCTTGAAGGAAATTTGAAGAGTACTCAGGATCGATGGTAGAAGATGTGAATTGAGAATGAGGTGCTCTACAAACAAAATAAGGAGCTCGCTGGGAAGTTAGGAGCTGAACAAGTGAAAAATGATGCACATCTAAGGAGGTCGTGGCCTTGGGTGCTAAGCTGAGAAGGGTTATAGAAGAGCATAAAGCAGTTGTGAATCGAATGTTCTTCTGCATGCTCAAGTTGCTATTGGGCCTTTTGATGTTCATAAGGTTAACTTCGATGCTCTCTCTAATATAGAGATGGACCAGCTTGGCTTTGATGTTCGTTGTCCCTTAGAAGCTGCTTAGGATGAGTTCACATCCAAGTGGAAAAATTCAGGGGATTTTTACCTTGAAGAGAGTCCTTCTGAACCAACTATTGTGCCGATTGGTGATGACATCACTGCTAGCCGTGCTATCAACAAAGTTTAAGTTGTTGAGGGAGAATGAAGCTCGTGGTGGTCTTGATGGAGGAATTGAAGTTTAATTGTCTTTAATTTTGTAACTTTGTATTTCTCTTTGGTACGAATGAAAGAATTGAAAATTTTGAGTTTATTTATTAATCTCATAATGTTTTACCTTTCTACGAACTTCAGCAGAGTTTTAACTTAAACAAATTTTAACAAGTTTCGGATACTTAGGCAATTTTTAGCTAATTTTAAATTTAAACCGTGAGCTTCAACAGTTTTGGAGGTTGCGATGTTATATCTGCAAGCCTTAAAGCTACACTTAGGAGCTTTAGTTCGCACTAACTATTTTGGAGGTTACAATGTTGAACCTGCGAGCCTTAAGATCATAGTTAGGAGCTTGAGCTCTCGCTAACTGTTTTAGAGGTTGCGGTATTGAACCTATGAGCCTTCAGATTATTGTTGGGAGCTTGAGCTCTCGCTAACTGTTTTAAAGGCTGTGGTATTGAACCTAGAAGCCTTGAGATCACAGTTGGGAGCTTGAGCTCTCGCTAACTCTGTTGGGGGAGATCATATAAAATAAGTATACTATTGAAAGAACATATTTCATTAAAGTATCAGAGTTCAAACATAATACTTTTTAAGATGACGCACGTTCTATGTGCAAAATACAGTTATGCCCTCCAGTCTTGCCAACTTATACACTCTGTAGCCTATCTTTTTTAGAAATTTGTATGGTCCCTCCCATCTTTAGGTATATTTCCTTGTTGTGAAGCTGGGAGGCTGGCTTCAGTGTTTCTGAGCACATGATCACCAACTTTAAACTGTTTGTTTTTTTACTTTGGAATTGTAGTAACGAGCTACTTGCTAAGCGCATGTCGCTTTCCTGATTTCTGCTGCTTCTCTAACCTGATCAATGAGATCAAGTTTGAGCTTCATAGCTTTCTGGTTGGCATTTTTGTCGAAGTATGTTGTTCTATGTGAGTGCATGCCAATCTCAGAGGGAATGACTGCTTCTGCACTGTAAACCATCAAGTATGATGTCTCTTTTGTTATAGTGTGAAGGAATGTTCGTATGGCCCATAAAATTCCAGGTAGTTCCTCTGACCAAGCACATTTTGCCTCTCCTACTTTCTTCTTCAAAGCTGTCAAAATCTTCTTATTCATAGCCTCAACTTGGCCATTAGCTTAGGGAGTTTTCATAGAGCTTTGAGCCAAGGAGATATGAAGATCAGCACAAAATTTCTTAAACTTCCCTTGGAATTGTGTATCATTGTCCGTTATTATCAAACATGGTACACCAAACCTATACACAATCGACTTCTAAAGGAAAGATTCCATTTGCCTCTCAATGATGGTTGTCAGAACTTCAGCTTCAATCAATTTGGTAAAGCAGTCCATCGCGACCACTATGAATTTCTTCTATGTTGTGGCTATGGGGAATGGGCCCAGGATGTCGACTCCCCAAGTTGCAAACGGCCAAGGGCTTAACATGATCTAGAGAGGTTCTGTTGGTTGTCATTGTACCTGGGCGTACCTTTGGCAAGAATAACATGTTCAAACTAGCTCATGTGCGTCTTTCTAAATTGTGTGCCAATAATATCCCTACCTAAAGATTTTTTGGGAGATCAAGCTTCCACCCATGTGTTCGCCAAAAATGCCTTCATGAATCTCTCGCATCACATACCCAACCTCTGATGGCATCAGACATCAACAGTGGCTATGAGAACATTTTTTTATACTGTACACCCTCTAAAAGGGTATACCTTATGGGTTTACATTGCAATTTTGTGAGTTTTTCTTTTATCTAAGCAGTTATTTATCCCCTATAATACACTAACTATAAGAGACATCCATCTGTCTATTTGATCTACAACATATACTTGAAGTGCATCGTAACTTGGGGCTTCCCTGTGCTCCAATAGGAATATTTCTGCTTTGCTCGTTGACAACGGAAGATGCTAGCTTGGACAGAGCATCTGCTCGTGTGTTATCACTCATTGGGACTTGTTTTACTTGTTTCTTATCAAACCCTACTAGCAACGAGGTTGCAATTGAGCGGTACTTCTTCAACTGTGACTCCTTGCCCCCATACTCACCATTCAACTATTTGGTAACCAACTGGGAATCTGTACGAACAACGCTCTCTCGCTCCAAGCTGGCGAGCTAACTGCAACCATGATACCAACGCCTCGTACTCTACAGCGTTCTTAGATGTTTGAAGTCCAAAAAAGAGTCCATACTGTAACAACTCGTTTTTCAGTGGTGTCAAAAATAGTGGTTTCGAGATCACAAATTTCACGAATAATTCGTATAATTATTATTTAAATTATACGAGTCAATAATAATTTTTATATTGAATTTTTATTTGAGTAATTTTAACCAATCGAATTAAAAGTTAGTACAAGTGGTTCAATTCAAAAGTCAAGTAGTCATTGAAAATAGGGTATTAGGACCTCGTTTTCGTAATTTAAAGTCGTAAATATTTTTATTAAATATTTATAGAGTCGTATTATATATGAATTGAAGTTGGGTCCGATAATTTTGATAATTTATTGCTAAATTAAGGTAAAAGGATTAAATATTAAAAGAGGTAAAAGTTAATTGCTATATATTTAAAATAGTAAAAGGACAAAAATGGTAATTAAACCATGGTCAAAAAGTCCAAGCGGTGTTGGCATGATTATTTGGGCTATTTGCTCATTTAGTCCTAATTAGTTAGGATTAAATTGAAAATTAAGTTTATTTAGTTAAAATTTAAAATAATTGAAGTACTAATTGTGCAATTTAATCGTCCCTAATTGGTCACACGGTAAGAAAAGTGTAGAATTTTCTAGAATTTGTTATAAATTTCTTTAATTATTATTTAAAATGCTTTAATTAAATTAAAGAAAAATATGATAATAATAAAAAGAAACAAAAAGGACTTACCTTTCTCATTTTTCTTCTCCCAAGCGGTCGAACCTCTATTTTTGGGGCTTGAAGAACTTCGGTTGAGTTTTTGTTGCATGTTAGGTAGGTTATCCTCGCTTATTTTTAGTGATTTTTATATTTTTGAGTTTGATTTAACTTGATCTAGCTAACTCGGGAACTAATTCGTAAAATTATCAAATGTTATGAATTATGTAATTGATGATTTTAATGTGTTTTTAAATTTTTATAATAAATTATTAAGCTTGATTGTTAAATAAGACTATTTTGTAAAATAATTTTTAGTAATTTTAGTGTTTAAGGACAAAATTGTCAAAGTGATAAAATTGCAAAGCCCTGATGTGAATTAACTATAAAAATGGGTTGTATTGAGTTTATACATGATGCGGCAAGCTTAGGTTTTTATTTAAAATTGGTTAAATTGCATATTTTTGGCTTAAAGACTAAATTGTATAAAAGTAAAATATTGGGGGCAATTTTGTAAAATTGTTAAAAATGACTTAATTGCATAAAAATTTTTTGCTAGAATTATTGAATTGAATTGAATTATTATTTTAGATCTTAAACGGGTGGAAATCGAGGAAAATAAGAAATTACCAAATAGCCCCTGTACTTTGTTGTACTACAGTTTAGTCTGGTAAGTTATTTTGTACATTTTTAAATGTATTATATGCCTTAATTGTATAATTTTTGAATTATATTGATGTGTGTAATTGAAAATAAAAATAATGAATTGACATAGCATCGATCAGTGATTGAACTATTTTGGACCGTTACTGCAAATCAGTCCTGTAAGTTTGTTCGGTTTAATTCTAATGATTTTAAATGTATATTGAATGAATTAAATTGTTTTGGATTGAAAATTATAATGATGTTATCTATATGACTAATGAAGTAATGGATCGTTATAACATTGAGCACTAATGAGATATTCTGAGCCGATGAATGTTTGGTTGATGAACTAATGCTTGTATATGGGATATGAGATAGTGAATTGTTCATATATTGATTTGTGTTGGAATACTTTTAACCGATTAGCTTAGGACAGAGTACGATTGGCATGCCAATAGGTTATGTTATGCGGTATGGGGTTGATGGGGATAGTGGACATGATTACAGTTGATTCTCTGTTTACTGGATATGTCTAGGTCCTACATTTGCTGCGGACTAACGATATATATTACAGTGTTATTTGGTGTGCTAGATGGACTAGATCTTATGAGCATTTGGTGTGATGGATGGATTAGGTCTTACGAGCATTTTGTGTGCTTGATGGATTAGCTCATACGAGCATCTAGTGTGCTAGATGGTTAACTGTGTACTCGTATCCACTTATCATTCATCGGGCTATGTTTTATTGATCTTTGAAAATTTATTGAAATGTGGAAACTAATTTTTATTATTGTACTGAGGATTTCTAACCTGTTGTGAGCTTTGATTGATAGGAATTCTAATAATAACCTTATTCACAAGAACTCTGTTAAGAACCTTATCGCCAGGAACTCTGTTTAGGACTGTATTGTCAAAAATATTGTTTACAAATTATTAACCGAATTATTATGCATAATTCAGTAAGCTTTACCGTTTAATCAACGAACTTACTAAGCTTTATAAAAGCTTACTCGTATTTTGTTCTGTTTCTTATAGATAACATTTTGAGGATCGGAAGATCAGACCAGTACGAAGAAATCACACTATCTGAGGATTCTTTTGGTAACTCTTAAATTTAACTTGGCTTATATGGCATGTAATAGGATAATTTGGCTATGTTTGCAAAGCTTCATAATTTTTTTTTTTGTGTAAGTGTTATGCTTTGATATAATTTGTTTGAACAACTATAGGTGGTATGCATAGTTGATTCAAAGTTGGTGCTTAAATGACCTAATATAGAATGGCATGAAAATGGTGCTTATGGTGTTTTTGGAAGCTTGTTTACGAATGTTATGAAATGGTACATTTACTTGTGAAATTTGTTGAGAAATAAGCTTGAAATAGGTCATTTTTGGGTACACACGACCTGGGACATGGGCTGCCGCATGGGCTGTTAAAAAATAGTATAGGTACAGTCCTCTCATGGGCTGACACACGGCCTGCGACATGGCCGTGTGAGGATATTTTGAATAGTACACGTCTTGAATAGTACACGACCTGCGACACGACCTGCGACACGGCCATGTGATCCAAATTAGAGAGTTACGCGATCTACACACATGAGCGTGTTGGATAGCCACACGGCCATGTTTGGAGCCACATGGTCTGGGCTCTGTCACACGGCCTGGACACACTGCCGTGTGACCCCTGTTTTGAAAATTTTCATTTTTTCCCAAATTTTTTATTTTTTCCTCGAATTGGTCCCTGATTGTTTCTAAACTATTTTTAAGACCTTGAAGGCCCGATTTAAGATCCGTAAATGTATGATTATTCCATTTTGAATTACATATGAATTTTGTTAATATAATTAAATGATTGGCAGCCATTTGTTCTAAAAATTTTCGTACGGTAAGGTAATACTTCATAACCCTCTTTTGGTGACAACAACGGGTTATGGGTGTTACACATACTGCCACTCATTTCCTTCGGGATCCACCAAGAGTACTCATGCTCCTGATCCAACCTTTGCCATAGATCCATCGACATAAACCAGCCAATCTTTCGATTTGTCGGCGGTCACAATTTCTTCCTATGTCGGACTAACTACTATGTTGCATGCAACAAATGGAAAAGAAATTTTAGTACAAATTGGAAATTTGTCATAAGTTATTATAAAGGTAACATAGTGGACCAAAGGCTACCATTGAGACTTGTAGCAAATTACAATTTAAATATATTCTTTTTCTATTACGTAATATGAAGTTTATCATTTATAAACTGAGTTACTTGAGGAGTTGGTGGGTGCCTCAAACGAACATTCAACCATGAAGTCAGCCAAAACTTGCCCCTTTATCGCAGTTTGCAGTGTGAACTCTATACCAAACTGGGCAAGCTCTATACTCCATTTGGTCACTCTTCCGGAGGTGTCAGGTTTAGACAAAATTTCTTTGATGGGCTGGCTCGTCACGACTACCACGGGATGGGCTTGGAAGTATGGTCGCAGCTTACGAGCTGTAGTAATTAAAGCAAAAATGTGTTTTTCAACTTTTGCATACCTGAGTTCACCATTTTGCAGCACCTTACTGATATAGTATATGGGGAATTGTCGAACACATTCTTCCTTGCGTAAGACAACTGCCATAGTTTCCTCAGACGTGGTGAGGTATAAATTAAGGTTATTTCATTCACAAGGTGACATCAATAATGGAGGGGATGTAAGGTACACTTTGAGCTTCTAAAAAGCTATTTGGCACTCCTTTATCTAGGAAAAAGAGGTGCGTAGGGCCTTGAAGAAAGGGAAGTACTTGTCAGCCATCCGCGACACAAATCTGTTGAGCGCTACCACCCATCTAGTCAACCGTTGAATATCCTTTATTTTTTTAGAGGGGGCATCTCCAGGATGGCCTGAATCTTCTCAGGGTTTGCTTTGATTCCTCTTTTTGAGACTACAAAGCTGAAAAACTTGCCAGCCTTGACTCCAAAAGTACACTTATCCGAGTTTAGCCTCATCCAGTGAGCTCACAATACCTCAAAGGCTTCTGACAAATTATCAACATGCTCAACAAGAGTGAAGCCCTTTACTAACATGTCATCGACTTAAACCTCAACACTTTGTCTGATCTTCTCTCTAAAAATTTTGTTCACCAGCCTCTAGTAAGTTGCACATGTATTTTTCGAAACAGAAGACATCCCACGATATCAAAATAAACGTTTTTCTATAACAAAAATTGTTTTCTCTTAGTCTTCAGGAACCATGGAGATCTGGTTATATCCAGAGAAATAATTTATAAAGCTCATGAATTTGTTACCGGAAGACGTGCCTACAAGTTTATCAATCAAAGGGAGAAGAAACTATCTTTTAGACAAGCCTTGTTGAGATTGGTGAAGTCTATACACATTCTCCACTTACTGCTCAGCTTCTTCACCATTACTACATTCAAAAGCTACTCAAGATATTTGAATTCCCTGATAAACCCTAGGACCAATAGTTTTGCAACCTCATGCGTTATAGCCTCCACAACCTGCGATGTGAACTTTCTCCTCTTTTGCTTCACGGGTCTAGCTCTAGACAAAACATTCAACCTGTGCATAATTACTTGAGGGTCCACCCTTGGCATATTTGTAGCGGATCAAGAAAAAATGTCAACATTCATTCTCAAACAATGAATCAAACTTTCCTTTTCTTCAATTGTCAGTGCAGACGAAATTCTAACCACCTTGACATTACTACCACGGAAAAGTTGCAAAGTTTCCATAAATTCAGCTGCTTCTGGCTTCTTTGCTCAGTCATTGCATATATTATCTAGGTTGTCCAAACCTATCAACTGGGCATCTAGCTTCGCATGCTGTGAACTCTGGCCTCGTTGTTCCTACTCGTGATCCTGTTGTACGGGCAACATGTGACACTGCATGCCTACTCTCTAATCTGATTGCATGTACCCTACCCCAGTTTTGGTGGGAAAATTTATCTTCATGCAGAAATTAGCCGCCATCATCCTTGCCATCCTTATGATGGGATTCCCAAAAATAGTATTATAAGCCATAGGATGATCTACCACAAAAAATTGAACATAGTCTATGGTAGTGTGCTCACCATCCCCCAAAGTTACTAGCAAGGTAATAGAGCCTTTTACCTCGACGGCATGGTTCACAAAATCGTACAGCAGGTTAGCCTTCTTTAATGTTTTCTCCTTTAACCCCATTTTTTGAAAAGCTTTCCAGGTTAGAACTTCAACTACGCTCCCACTGTCCACAATGATCCTCCTTACTTCAAAACTGGAAAATGTTGCAGTCACCACTATAGAATCATTTCCATCCTCATCGCATACCAACTCCTCATCTTCATTGGTGAAGTCCACTTTCCACCTTTCTTACCTGCGAGGCTTCTTAGGTGAACCGATAGACATAACACCCGTGAGGTAAGCCTTTCTCTTAGTGCTAGAGGTCGCTCATTCTTTATATGTTCCCACTATCATATGGATGGTACCCCTAACCTTCTGCTTACCATTAGGATCACCACGCAAACTTTGACCTTGCTAGGAAACACCTTGATCAACAAACTCAGTGAGCTTGTCGTTTCTCACTGCTTCCTCGATGGCATCATTCAAAATGAAATAGTCTTCGATTTTATGCCAAACATCATTGTGGCAGGCACATCTGTCTCTCGAGTTGGATCTCCTTGTACTATGCCTCATTGGAGATGGCTTAGGCAGAATTCAATGGCTTTTTACTTGGATCAAAATGTAAGTGTGAATAGCATTCAAAGAAGTATAACTCTAAACCTACCATGGGGGATGTATCTCCTTGTATGTTTTGGTTGAGATCTTTGGAGAACTCTAGTAGAATAACTTTGTGCTTGATTTATTTGTTGTCCATCACCTCTCACTTGCAACGACTGGTTAGTAGGACCCTGCCTATTGTGAGCTCCCTCTCGGTTTCTAAATTGTCTATCTTTCCTCTAAAAAGTGCCATATGATGCCTTCTTGATCTCTTCTGCTTTTGCGAACTTATGGGCCCACTCGTACAAATCAGCCAGACATTGTGGTCTATTATCAATAAAGGAGTGCTGCAGTGGTCATTTTGTACCCTTATTATGAAGGCATCAATATCCCACTGATCCTCCAAATTCTTTGTATTTTGAGTTAATGCATGAAACTACTTGACATAATCTTGGAGAGATTCATCCTCTCTTTGTTTCACCGACATCAGTCCCATAGGTGTACTCATGATCGTTCTGCGAGCTCTGAATCTCCCCAAAAATATTTGTCCTAACTGATGAAAACTTGAGTTAACTTAAAAGGGCACTCAGGTTAAGTTAAGGGGGTTGTCTCCCTTCATAAGAACGAAGGCCTTAAGCAGATGAAGGCTGCCTCCCAATAGATGAGTTTGAAACCCCAATTTTTGCTAGTGATTCCCCCTCAACAAGGTACGTTTCATGACTATGTGTGCTAAGGAAGTGCATATCTGTAAGTATACATAAAGGAGTAAGGCCTAATGATATGTCTGAGCTAAAGTAGAGGTGAAAGTTTACTCGAATGAAATCTACCAAAGTGTCTCTGTTTGGCGGGGCGAGGAGGCCAAAGCATCTGATTAAATGAAGGATCTAGAGAAGAAAGGGCTAAATCTGAAGTTTAAGCTGCCTTTAAAGTTATAAGGTGAGTCTATAGATAAACTTTTACATGCATGTTTGTAATCTAGATACTTTGTGCTAGGTGACTAAAGCATGAAATTGAAACCAATAAAGCATGATACTATGTCTCTGATAAGAAAAGAAGTATATGCTTGTATAATATGTTTGAAAGCATGATTGTGTCTATCATGAGCAATTCACTGCATGAAGTCTAAGGGAAGGTGTTACATGTTTGTAAGCATGAATGCATCTATTATGAAGAAGTTTGAAGAAAATAAGTCTATCAAGTATGAGTTTGCATGATGAGCATATGTGTCTGTCTCCGGAGTCGTCTAAAGGGGTTCGTTGGGATTAAGAACACAAATATCTGATAAAGACAAGTCCATGGTCATGGCACTCTAAAGACCATATAATGTAAGACCTTGGCTGGGCCACGACATCATATGGAATATGTAAAGGACGGTTGCGTGAGTACCACCAATAGGGGCAAACCTCACGATGGTGAGTATAAACGAATCTCTATCGTCAATAACACCAATTACTGTATAACTGAGCCTTTATGGCTATCTCTAAAAGGATGCATTTTTTCTCTATCTTAGTTAAAAGTGAGTCTTTATGGCTATCCCTATTAAAGAAGTGTCATTTTGGAAGTTTCTGTAAGAAAGCTTTTGTGGCAATCTCTATCATAAGAAAGCCTTTGTGGAGACCTCAGTTATAAGAAAGCCATTTTGACGATCTCTATTATAAGAAAGCCTTTGTGGCGATCTCTGTCATAAGAAAGCCTTTGTGGCAATCTCTATTATAAGAAAGTCTTTTTGACAATCTCTATTATAAGAAATTCTTTGTGGTGATCTCTATTATAAGAAAGCCTTTGTGGTGATCTTTGTTATAAGAAAGCCTTTGTGGCGATCCCTGTTATAAGAAAGCCTTTGTGGCGATCTCTATTATAAGAAATCCTTTATGGCGATCTCTATCTAGAGGATGCCTTTCTGGCTATATCTATCAAAAGGATGCCTTTATGGCTATCTTTGTTAAATGAATGTCTGGTGGCAAGCTCTACTAAAAAGGAACGCTTTTCTAGTGGAATCTAAAGAACGGTATTCATGATGACCATCTAAAGACAATGCCTTTGGGTGGACACTGAATGAATGGTGAACTCCTGATTGTACTAGAAAGAACATATGTTTTCTCCCTACTTATTGGTTAATTTATTCCCATTTAGTTATCTTTAGCATACATTTTAGCATTTTCAGTTTAGTAAATTGCATTTTATAACCCAGTGAATCCTAGCCTATTTTATCCTTATTTTTGCTATCTTTCTACACCAATGTCACTGCATTAGTTAATTCTAGATTGCGTCCAGAATTGTCGCTGCAATTGACAGCTGTTTTGATAAAAAACCAAAAATACGTGAGTTGTCTAGTCTAGTGTAACTACCTTGTACGAACAAGGACAGAAGAATCCTGAGGGAAGGACACCTGTACTGTTGAGGAAA
>JABEZY010273156.1:0-13400 GCA_013467495.1 Gossypium gossypioides
AGTTCTGGCACCGGACCACCATGGCGGCCGCCGGTTGCGGCGATGGCGCTGTCATTCGTGGTGGCCGAAAAATCGAAAAGGCCTATTTTTTGGGTTTTTCGATTGCAAGACCAAAAAAACGTCGATTTTTATCGGAATCGGCAGACCTCGGTCACACGACGGCGCAAAAAGGTATGTTTTTCCTTATCCCCTTTCCCTTTTTTTGTTTTCTATTTCCATCTATAAATAAGAAATAAAAAGTCTACCTTCGAAAATATACTGATTTTCTATTGATTTTCTCCGTAAAAAACTTGAAATTCGGTTTTGGTGGCTTTTATAGCCAAATACAATGCCATTTCTTTTTTTTTCTCTGTGTTTACGTGTTTGTTTTGTAGGTACAAGGGTCGTTGGCCAGCTGGCATACGGAGGCGCAAGCGGAGAGGTGCAGAGCGCATAAGAGAGGCGGACGGAGGTAGCCCTAGGTGCGGCGCACCTAAGGTTTCTTTCTCTGCTGATGTTTAGGGTTTTTTTTTTGTTTTCAATTTGGGCTTAGGGTTTTTTTGTTGTATTGGGCTATAATTGGGCTAGGTATGTAAATGGACTTAAAGAAAGTTTGGGCTTTATTATGTTTTATTTTTTGATCTTGACCAGGCCAAAATTGGTCTATTATACAAATATTAGAGGATATGTTAAGGAGTGGTGTAATTGACTTCCAAGGTGGTTGGGAAGAACATTTACCTATGCCAGAGTTTGCCTATAATAACATTTACCTATGGTTGTAAGTGCAACTCGCCTTTATGTTGGACTGAAGTGGGTGAAAGGAAGTTGATTGGCCCAGAGTTGGCCACGAGAACCGAATATAAGATTTGGTTAATTCAAGAAAGAATGAAGGCAACTCCTGATAGACAGAAGTCGTATGTCGATTTGAAGTGCAAGGACATTGAGTTCAATGGTGGGGATTTGGTTTTCTTAAAAGTCTCTCAATGGAAGAAAGTTTTGAGGTTTGGTTGAATGAGTAAGTTAAGCCCTAGGTTTATTAGTCCTTATCGAGTGCTTAAGAGGGTTGGTCCTGTGGCTTACCAACTCGAATTGCCTCTTGACTTAGATAATATTCACAATGTATTTCATGTCTCGATGTTGAGACGGTATTCGATCCAATCCCACGCATATTATTCCAGTCGAGGAGATTAAGGTTAGACTCGATATGTCATTTGAAGAGGAACCGATTCGAACACTAGAATGTGAGATCAAAGTGTTAAGAAAAAATCATATTCCACTTGTTAAAGTACTATGGAGAAATCATGGCATAGAAGAGGCTAATTAGGAGCCGGAGGACCCAATTTGGCTTCAGTATCCTCATCTTTTTGAATCAGGTAATTTTGAGGATGAAATTTCTTTCAAGGGGTAAGGCTGTAACATCCCAAAATTTAGCTCAATAAAAATATAAAAATATATCAAAAATAAGGAATTTTCCCAATGGTTGGTTATTAGATGTGGAAGCATGAAAGTTAGTTGGAGGTCCTAAGGTCAAGTCCCATCTCTTGGAAAATAAATTAATTTTTGCAAAATTCTCTTATTTTTTAATGTGTTGTCGTCCAAGCCTAGTAAACCTAGCTACAATTTTTACTCGAAATAGTTAGCCTCTAACTCTCTTTTCTCCTACCTTAGTGGTCCCCAACCTCCTCTCCATCTCCCTTTCTTGATCTTTATTTTTTTCTTTCTTTTCTCACTCTCCAACCATTGTTGCCATCGCACCTATCACCACCATTCACTCTTGATTTTTCTTTCTTTTGTCTACAAGATTTAGCATCATCTTCATCCCTACCTTGCTACCATTTTTCTTCAATTAGAACAGTGTCAAAACTAAAATCTTGAATCTCCAAGAACAACTCCAACCTTGCAAGAAAGTGCCATTGCTGCCCAACTCCATTAGCTTGTGTAAAACCTCTTGTTCTTTTAATTTCTTGAGTAATCTTGCAATTTAAAAACCTAAATTTCTAGATGTGGAATGTTGAGAATTTTTAATGTTTTTAAAGGTATTTTTCCAGCTTTTAATTAGATCTCAAATCATTTTAAAATCCAACCCCAATTCTAGCCACCATGGTGGTGGTGCATTTGTATATTTGTAAAAAAAAATAGGGTTGTTTTATTTTTTCAATCTTGCCCATTTAATTTCAGCCTTAAATTGAGTGCTCGAACCCTTATAATCATCCTTTAAACCCATGTCAATTAGGGAAAAACTTTCTTGATTGATTGGTCATTCGGAACTCACAAATTGGGAAGCGTAAGTGCAATTAAGTGTAGACTATTTGTTGATTCGGCATAGTTTTTGGGTAATGGTTATCGATTGATTATCATCATTATTAGCTACTTATTTTCCATTATATTATTGAATTAGGTGTTGACCTGAAATTCCCAAATCAACCATAAAGCTGAAGAACGATTGCATGTACGATTCACGTCAAATCAGTGTAAGAAATTTAACTAGTTTGGATTCGTAAAATAGTTATTATTTTGGAGATTGGTTTGAACTCACAAGTAGGTATTTGGGGGCTGGTTTAAAGGTAAATTTATTAAATTTATACTGAATTTTAGTTTAGGTTCGTATAATAATTTATTAAGGAAAATTGGAAGATTCGCTAGTGTGCTGTGAGGAAGTGAGAAATATGGTGTGGGTCCTAAACTCATAAATTTGTTTGATAATGATAAATGTCATGTTATATTTGATAAACTAGCTTGCTAATTAGATTGACATAATAGCCAAAATATTAGTTTTGTGAGTGGCCAAACCAAGTATGTTTTGAGCCTTAAAAGATTGATGTGTTGGCAAAATTGCTAGTTTGACAGTATGAATGTGTGATTTAGATTGTTGTGCATAATTGTATTATGTGATATGAGAATGTTTAATTGAATGGTATGAATTATTGAGATATTAGTTTTATGCTTGATTTAAATGTAGGAAATATTTGCTACGATGTATATTCATAAGGTTGCTATTTATGCACAATGAAATTCGTAAAATATGTGAAATTGAATGATATTGATAGATACCATCTTAATGGTGATTTGAAAGTTGGAACGCTGTTTCCTTTAACCAAAAGTATGTGATTATTCAGGACATGTTGAACATTTCAAATAAATATGAAAATTATTGAAATATGAATATGTATGAGTTTGTGTGACATATTGCATATGCATTGGGTTGGGATATTTTGCAGTTGACGAAGGAGTTTCGTGGAGTACCGATGGTATATTAAGTCCACATCTATTCATAGTCAATGCACTATATTTGGAGTACCAATGGGATTGGCGATTTTATCGCATATTATATGTTATTGGTGATTGTATTGCACTGTTTGATATTCGACAGATTATCTACATTATTGATTATTGGTGTTTTTACCACATCGAGCTATGCTCACAATTGTTGGAGCTTGGCAAACGGGTTCTGGGGAACTTGTGGTGTGTAGCTGATGGTATGGGTAGGATCTCACTTGTGCATTTGTCACGATCATGTGCATTTAAATTTTTATTGATAATGTTTGAATGTGCTATGGGTATCTCTATAAAATTGCTTGAATGAATGCTTAATGTATGTTTGTTTAGTCTCACACTGAGCTTGTAAAGCTCACCCTATTACCTTAACTTCTCAGGTAATGAACAAACTTAGGATCGAAATTGACATGCGGACGTACGACGAACTTCGGACTCAATTTCGTCATATTATTTTCTTTAATTTTATTTTTGGTTTATTTTTTCGTTATTTTTGTTATTCGATTTTTGGATTGTAAGTAACTTAAAATTATGATTTGGGACTATTGATGTTTTGGAGATTCCCATGTATGCACGGCGCTCATACTTGGATTAGTTTTACGGATCTTGCATATTGAAATTGGACTATGCATGATACATGGCTAAGTTAATAATTTGACTAGTAATAATGATATTTTTTTCGCTGCAAAGAAGGTATTCAAAAGGATTTTTTCTAAAGCAATGCCGAAAATTAGGTTTTATAAAAATTAACCTAATTTGCTAATTTGACTAAAGCATAGTTGGACTAAGTAAATGGACGTTTTCCAAAGTTAACAATAGAAACCACGATTTTATAAAAAAGAGTACTTGAAGGTTTTAAACTGTCGCTAGAGTAGGTTCGACACTACGGTGTCCAATGTTGCCTTCATGATTCGGTCGTAATGTCTATACCAGGTTTGAGAGGTTACATTTAGTGGTATCAGAGCTTAGGTTCAAAATCTCGAACTGAATTTTTAAACCTTTTCAAAATGAGTCTGCATGCATGCATACATGAAAAAGGGGTATCTTTGAGAAAAACAAATAACAAAATTTTGAAAGTAGTTTTTACAGGGAATGACAGAGCCCGAAAGTTTGATGCCAAGTCCATAAAAATAGGAACGAAACTTTAGTAAGAGTATAGAGAATTTTGCATAAAACTTTAATGAAAGAATAATAAAATGTGAGTGCGTAAAAGGCTAAACAAAGTACTAAAAGTTGTTACTTGAAAATTTTAGATTCGTAAAACACAGAAATGAACGAACATGGAATGATAACTCGTGGTAAGAGGGGTCGTAGGGGACGACCTCTAAGGGCTCCGGTTGAGTTGGCTGCATCATTAGGGCCAGAACAGGATAATGAATAGAATGAGGTTAACAGTTAACCCACTATTGAGGGTGGGAATATGGAAAATGAGAATATTAATGATGACCATGTTGAGAATGATCCAATAACTCAGGCTTTATTGAGGGATTTGAATAGTGTTGTTGGGGCTCCAATAGGAGGAGATAGTCGTGGGACGATTGCTGAGAGGCTCCACTCTAGTGAGGAAAAATTATTTAGGGCATTACTGGAACTACTCCTACAGTGGTTGAGTATTAGGTGGAAACCACTGAACGAATTTTGGAGGATTTGGACTGCACTCCTGAATAGATGCTTAAAGGGGTCGTGTCATTGTTAAGGGATGAGGCTTATCGGTGGTGGCAATCAGTGATTGGAGGTATGCTCTCAGAGCAAATTAATTGGACTTATTTTTAGGATGCCTTTTAGAGTAAGTTTGTGGGCCCTCATTATGTGGAGGCCCGTCGTTTGGAATTTATTAAGCTTGAACAGGGAGACGAGAAAGTATCTGAGTATGAGGTGGAATTTCTAAGGTTGAGACGCTATGCACCTAGTATGGTGGTCTCTGAGCAGGAAAAGAGTTTTCGTTTTCAAGAGGGTCTAAGGTATGACCTCAAGGTTCAGGTAGCTCCACACTAAGAGCGCGTGTTTGAGGCTTTGGTAGAGATGACCAAGATTATTGAGGAGATTAAGCGCGTGGAGCGTGAGAAGAAAGGGAAATAGAGAGATTAGCTCAAAAGAGAAATGGACCCTATTGGCCTAAATTCTTAACCTGTTAAGCGGGCCAGAAAGGCTAGACCACCACAGAATAGGGAAGCAGTGGACCTTAGAGAAGGGCAGATTCTGGTTTGCCAGTATTTTCAGAGGCGTCATCCAGGCGAGTGTTGGAGGAGGATGGATGCTTGTTTGGTATATGGTTCGATGGTGCATAAGATTAGGGATTATCCTCGTTATCAGGATCAGGTGCAAGCTCTAGCTCAGAATCAAGGCCCAGTTGGGGGTCAAAATTAAAGAGGTAATTAGGGTGCTTAGAGGGACTGTAATCAAAATCGAAATGGGAATGGTAATCAGGGTCAGAGGTGAGTGAGACAACCTACCTTGGTTTATGCAGCTAGGCACTGAGAGGATAAAGATGTGACTGACGTTACAACAGATACCTTCACTATTTATTCGATACCCTATTTTGCTTTGATTGATATAGGATCTACCCATTCGTATGTTGCTCGTAATGTAGCTATAAAACTGGGAACTGGGGTAGAGGAAACTGAAAACATTGTAACTGTAGTTAGTCCCTTGTGATCCTTCACACTTGTGAATAAAGTTTGTAAAAGATGTCCTTTAGAGGTTCAAAGAGAGGTATTTATTACCTGTTTGATAGAGCTTCCTTTCAATGCATTTTTTATTTTATGTATGAACTGGTTGGTTGAGCATCAAGTTCAATTAGATTGTGCATTAAAGAGGGCGACTTTGGTGACTAAGTCTGGGAAAGAAGTTATTATGGTAGGGGAACGTTGAAATTATCTGTCCAATGTAATCTCACATGTGCATTTGTCACGATCATGTGCATTTAAATTGTTATTGATAATGTTTGATTGTGCTATGGGTATCGATATAAAATTGCTTGAATGAATGCTTAATATATGGTTGTTTAGTCTCACACTAAGCTTGTTAAGCTAACCCCATTACCTTAACTTATCAAGTAATGAACGACTTAGGATCAAAATTGGTATACGGACGTATGACGAACGTCGGACTCAATTTCATCATATTATTTTACTTTAATTTTATTTTTGGTTTGTTTTCTCATTATTTTTATCATTTGGTTTTTGGATTGTAAGTTATTTAAAATTGTGGTTTAGGACTGTTGGTATTTTGGGGATTCCCATGCATGCATGACACTCATACTTGGATTAGTTTTATGAATCTTGCATATTTAAATTTGACTATGCATGATACATGACTAAGTTAATAATTTGACTAGTAATGATATTTTTCCGCTGCTAAGAAGGTATTCAAAATGATTTTTTCTAAAGCAATTCCAAAAATTAGGTTTTATAAAAATTTACCTAATTCGCTAATTTGACTAAAGCATAGTTGGACTAAGTAAAGGGGTGTTTTCCAAAGTTAACAATAGAAACCATGATTTTATAAAAGAGAGTACTTGAAGGTTTTAAATTGTCGTTAGAGTAGGTTTGACACTAATGTGTCCAATGTGGCCTTCACGATTCAGTCGTAACAATTAAGTTCTATATATTACATTATAAATAAGCATTAAGTAATTAAATATACCAAATGACATAGAAAATACATAGAAATGAGTATGCTAGTATCTATGACAAATAATGAAATTTGTGATAATTTTATTGATTAAATTTGTGAATATTGAGATACCTAGGGATGACCTAAGGTATTGTTTGGTGTAACCCAGAGCTAAAAAGGTAATCTTATTCATTGAACCTTAGTACCTATTTTGAGATAGAAAATGTTTCTTAATGAACCTCCATAAAAAACCCGAGCCAAAATATCAATTTGTACATACCCTTTTCCTTTGGTCCTGGAATTGCACGAATGTAGACGTCTGGCCATACATATTAAGGGATAGGTAGATACATCATGGAGAATTTTGTACAAAACGTACTAAAATAGGAAGAAACAGTGTGATATAGTGATTATAGGTTTAGCCAAAATCTTCAAAATAAGAGAAAATTTCAAAAACAAAAACAAAATGAGAAGAAAAAGTACGAAAAAAAGAAACCATTGTAATGAGAAGAAAAAGTACGAAAAAAAGAAACCATTGTGAGTGAGATGTATTTGAAAATGTCAAATGTGAAAAAGTTACAAAATTGGAAAACTCAGTCATTAGTGCACAAAAACTCGTGAGCTAATCGTAGTTGCTTTACCTTGTTGTGACTTCCTACGTGGAGAAATAAGGAAGGTGGGAGAAGGAGAAATAATGCAGTGAGTGGGAAAGGAAATTTAAAGGGGAGAATAGGGAACATTACGATGTGCCAAACTACTTTCGTGATTGAAACTATTTTAATGCTTTCTAATCTTAAATTTTATACCTATCCCAAGCCTCAGAACGTTACAAGACGAAAAGCCCTATGTGATCAAGGTAAATTTATTCATGAATTGACATTATATTGAGTAATTACAATAATAATTATTTATATTCTGCTAGGATGATCAAATTACTGGTATGATTTATCAATGGATCCATATATTTGAGGACCTTGTTGTTTATATACTTTGTAATGTACCAAACTTAGGTGTTTGATACAGAGAGTGGTAAGTCGTTTATATATCATGCTAAAATTATGTGGAGATATGATTTTTCCTTGCTATGTGTGTAACACCCTATACTCGGCTTGGTCACCGACCTAAGCTATAAGGTATTACAGCTATAAAACTTTAACATTATTCATAATTTAATCAAACAAAACCAAAATAATTCTTATACAATCATTTCCATGCTATTAAATAAAATCGAAACCTAAATCGAGCTTAAGGAATATTTAAACAAACCAGGAACAATTTTGGATTAAAATGATACTTTTACAAAATTTTGAGTAAAAAGTGAAAATAGGGGTCACATGACCGTGTGACAGAGCTTAGCCCGTATGACTCAAGAACATGGCAGTGTGGCCTAACCGTGTAACAACTTGTGCCCATTTAACTTAGGGTCACACGGCATGTCGCTAGGCCACACGACCGTGTCATTGTGGGACACACGGCCGTGTCCCAGGTCGTGTGTGCCCAAAAACACCTTCGAACACAAGCCATTTCACATACCAAAACTTAGACTCCAAGCTTTGCATTAACCAACTTTCAAACATATTCAAAACGTGCCAAAACATGCCAAAATATACCATTTCACAATCAACCTATGTGCCTAACCAATATGCCCTCATTGAAACCACAATTCAAATATAAACAAATAGTCATTCAAGCCAAAACATAATCCACAAGTTAAACTCATTCAATCACCAATCAAGTTCTAAATACCACATGCCAAAAAACATCTATTTATGTCAATTTCAAATGCAAATATAATCCATTCTAGGTTCATAATTTACCATAATAAAAAATGACCATTTTGAACAAAGCATAAAACATTCCAACACTCATATTAAGTTAAACATTCCAAACCAACCATTCAATATATATTTACTATCACACACCACAAGCAACAAAAAATACCAATTAGGATTTACATCAATACACATATTATACTTCAAATGGTACAAAATATGACCATAGTGCTTATAACATACATAACTAAAACCCTATTTACATGCCACTTATAATCGGGCCAAAATAAACAAATAGTTACCGAATGAGTTATCGGATAATGTGATCTCCAACGATGTTCCAATCGATAATAAAAGTTTGACAATCTACAAAGAAGAAAACCAAATAGTGTAAGCTTCTGTAAAGCTTAGTAAGTTTGTAAAATAAAAACATTTTATACTTGTCAACTTAATTTACAAATCATATTTATAACATAGAGCTAGCCAACCTTTGCCTTGTTTTGTCATTCTAACTATACGAAATGATTAAACTAGAATCATTCACATCATCACTACATAACATGTTAAGATTCACATACCAAGATATAATCAAAAAAATATAATTCAACATATCATCTCATTTCATTTCCATTTTGATAGTTAACTATTTTTCCCGAAGAACAATACTAAATTAACTTTTCATACATGGGAAGGTAATGCTCATACGAGCTATTGTAAGGATATTAATCGATACATGATGCTACTCACACGAGCTTTAGAGAATTTGAAACACATGCAGGATCTCAAGCCATCGATATGATATCCATCATTAGTACATAGTACCAGCTAAATATAGCACCGGTAAAAAATGCCTACTAATACAACACCTGTACAAGGTACCTACTACTGACCGGCAACTATTGCCTACTACGCCCTAATTATCACATCCCACTTTTCAATTAATTATACAAGATTGATATTGTCATCTCTGATGTTTTAAATTAATTTTGCAATAGTGAAAATAAGGAAGTGTTATGGCTTAGTGGTAGGAAGCTCCTTAATTATCCTAGAGGTCCCTAGTTCGAATCCCCTTGCTCCATTGTTTTATTATTATATTTTTGGCACAATTTTGATGTGTACAATAGATGCCAACCGTCCACCCCTTTGTTGCCTTATGTGGAGGATTCCTTTCCTCCTTTAGCAAGTCAAACTTGCCATAAGTTGTGAGACACATCCTTTTTTTTCTCCTATGTTTCCTCTCCTTCCTTACATTATTTTCTCGCTAAAACAAAGGTGTTGACCAACCCAAAAGCCTCCCAAACCGTCCATCACCCTCATTTCCTTCCAGTTTCTCTTTTCTTCTCTTTTCCTCCACCATTTTCTTTCTTTTTGGCAAACTCCACCATTTCTCTTCATCTTTGCTACCATTCCTTCAACGTGAGCCTTAGGTGCACCACCACTTCATCACCGCCCACACCCCTCTTCTCTCCTTCTCCTCCGATTGCTACCCTTCACCATCACCATGAACCACTGCCAGACCACCGCCATTGTTGCCCTCGTCGACGTCAATTGTCGCCGAGATTTGGGTTTTTCTCCTCTTTTCCTATCTTTTCTGATTTCTTTCACTTTTTCCAATAGACTCATTCTTTAATTTTTTTTCACTCTACTTGTGTACGAATCTCATCGATCACATGATCCCTTGTAGATCGCTAAACCTCTAAACTTTTCTCCGAGATTCATGTCCGACTTCTTTGTGCTATTTAGTAGTGTAAGTTATGCAAAGTGATGGAATCATCATCTTTCCTTTTTTTTTTTTGCCTCCTTAAATAATGACTCAACTATAATTGCTTTCTTGAGATTAACTTTCAATCTCTATGTGTTATGAAGGACTGAACAATAACCGTCCGGGAAACTAATAGTGTGGCATCATGAGAGTAACGGATCCGAGCGTTTGAATTAATGAAAAGTATCGGTGAGATTTCCTACATTAGATCTTATATTAAAGGACTTATTTTTCATTAGATCATGACTAAAAAGAGATATTCATGTGATTAGATTTGGGATTGGGACTAGATCCAAACAAGACCTCTACAAAGGGAGTATACGATTTAGATCTACAATAAAGTGTGGGATCTTTAACTTATGTTATGTGATAAGTGTTTATTTTTATTATATTAGTATGTTAATAACTTTTTATGCGTGGGTATGCTAAGTACTCATAAAGAGGGTTGAAAACCCCATCGATGAGAAACCCGAGTAAGTGACTCTACCCGTTGTTCTTGAAAAGTATATTGTGTGATGTGATGATATTATGTGATTGTGATGTTTGTGCAAATTGCATCTATGTGATATTGATATATGTTTAGATCTCATTCTCATGACATATGATGTATGGTTTGTGTGTTATCATTATGGTTCCATTATGCAAATACGAAAATATGAATATGACCATATGATATGTGATTCTATGTGTAAAGCATGTTTCCAAGATGTTAACGTAAATTGATTAAAATGAAAAAAAGACCATATCATATGCATAGGGTGGGATTTGTGAAAGGAGGAAGATATGTGGCAGTTTGTCTGCAATTATGTGGTCGTTTATTGGAAATTATGTGGTGGCGTGTCCACAATGTGCTATGTGGTCGTTTTGGGCATTTATGTGGTGGTTTGTCCACAAATGGTGTGTTATCGGATGGACGGGTTCTGGGGAACTCGATATTGGTGTGTAGCGGAGATGGGTAGGCAAATTCTTCAAAATGTGCATTATTACATAAGCATGTCTCGACATTTATGTATATGTGTAATATTGATGATATGAGATTTCTGTAAAAGTGGTATATATTTTGATTTGGATGTGTTTATCCGATATGTTGAAAAGCATGTTATATTATATATATACTTTATGTTTGATCTCACATTGAGTCTTTTAAAGCTCACCCATATTACTCGTGTGTCTTAGGTAATCCTTGTAATTAGGACTCGGATGCTAATTCTCGGTGATGCTCTCGAAAATAATTTTTTAATAAAATATTGGACTCAATACCTTTTCATGGATTTATATTGACTTTGATTTGGGTTTGTTTTCCTAACTTTTTGGGACTTTATTTTAATTGTGGACTATGGCATGGAGATTTCTTTTTAACATTTTAGAACTATTGCATGGATTGTTTATGTCGGAATTACCGTTTCAAATGATCACTAAATGATTTTAAGAAATATTATCCTCTGCAAATATGTTTTAAAAATTAAGTTATAATACAAGTATTTTTTTTATAAAAAGGATTTAATAGTTTTTTTTGAAAAGAACATTAAATTTTATAAATGACATGTTTTCGAAAATAAATGGAATTTCTTATGAAAGACGTTTTAGCCATTCTTCATGGTTCATTGGACTTTTTGCATGAATTTTTATATGGATTAAACATTTAGGCGATTTCTTAATTAAATATGTTTTCTGTAAATTCAATTGTTCGGACTTGAATTTTTGATGATCAAACCAATGTTTTACAAATAATAATTTTCGATGTAATGTTTTTCAACATCGTATAGAAAGAGAATATTAGAATGCATTTTCATTGACTATATTCATTTATTTCAACTCAAAGTTTTAGCCATTTCTATGGCCCATGTAATTCCTCGGATTGGGTCGTAACATTTAGGCCCGATTTGAGGGGTTGCACTAATGACATGTCATTTGCATCCTAGCTATTTACTAAGTTCACACAGGCTTAACTTGTATACCTTGATCCTTTCATGATTTTAACCATATACCAAGGTTAATTTCTTACCAACTTTCCATAGCATAACATGTTTCAATTCAAACAAATACAAAGCCATATTTTTCCTTTCAAGTCTTTGATCACAATTATAACTTACCTTTATCAACCATGTTTATTAAACACATATACACAAAAAATTATATACAATTATGATTTAAACATTAAGAAACATAAGAATATCTAATACAAACTTACCAAAAAGTAGTAGTTACCAACACTTCGATGATGACTATTCAACGATTTTTCCTTTCTTGCGATTATCAACCGTCTGATTCGTTTCTTGATATAATATAATAATTTAATTCAAGTAACCAATTCAAATACCTTAAAATACTTAAATTCACATATTTGACCCTTTATCAATATTTTACATCTTTACCCTAAACTTTTACACTTTATTCATTTTAGTCCCTAAACTTGAAACTTACACAATTATAACAATTAGGCCCAAAACCCAGCCAAAAAAATATTTATTCAAATACAACCCATAATTATTGAAGTTTCACAAGAATTTCATTCTAAAATTATTATTTTATCAATTTAGTCCTTAAACTCAAAACTAACCCAAATCACTTTACAAAATAGTCCTATTTAACTATCAAGCTTAATAATCTATCATCAAACTTCAAAACATCAGAAATTAATTAATGGTATAATTCAAAAAATTCAACTATTTTACAAATTAGTCCCCGAGTAAGCTAGATTCAACTACAACGTTCTTAAAAACATAAAATTTACGAAAAAATTGATAGCCGAAAGACGTACATGCATGAATAAAAGAAAAACTGAAGCTTGGAAAAGTTGAAACTATGAAGTTTCAGTGAGACTTCAATTGGGGAAGATGATCACAATTCACTTATGTTTTACTTTTAATATTATTATTATTTTTAACATTTTAACATATATAATTAAAATAATATATAATTTAATTAATTTTAATTCATAAACCGCCCATCATGCTAAATTATGGTCAAATTATTATGTTAATCCTCCCACTTTGACT
>JABEZY010273320.1:0-11008 GCA_013467495.1 Gossypium gossypioides
TAAATTGTAAAAGAGAAGGGGAAGGAGAGTTTTCGATTGATGCAGGTAGTGCGAACAAAGAACGCCATACGACAACGCTTTTAATAGCTTAGTGACTTAAATAATAACTTTCGAACAGTTTAATGACCATTTTATAACTTTTTGAAGTTAAGTGACCAAAACGTAAACTTACTAATAGTTTAGTGACCTTGTGTATAGTTTACCCTAATGTTAAAGATGTCGAATACTGGCTTTGCTTTCATATGTTACATAAGTAGTTTAGCTGCAGAAAAGGTCTATATAGGAAAATAACCTGTAATTTTTTTATGCTTGCCTCTGGTTTTCCTGTTTCCAAGCTTCCAATTTTGGATAAATCATTAACTTATGAATATGACAGAGTAACATGCTATTGATCATCTTTTGTGGCACTGGTAAGTTGATTTCCCATTTACATGTCCATTGAACAGATGAGATACAATACAGATGATTCCACAACCTTTTGGGCGATAGGGCCAGACTCGAGTGTACTAGCCAGGCATTCTGAATTTTGTGGCAAAGCTGTTGAAATGGTTCTTCCATTTGAAGGTGTCAATATAGGGGAGGTATGACGCAACGTGCTTTTTTCTGTTTCTTACTCTCTCAGTAAACCTATTTCTCGATTGCCGTAATTGGAAGGTAAAAGGATAGAATTCATAATGATGATGTGTTATACTAGTTAAAATATGTTATAAGTCCCCGTACTCTTCAAAAATTTGGAATTTAGTCCTACTTTTATTTTCATTAATTTAGCTCATTTACTTTTCAGATTTCAAAATTCAGGTTCAACTGTTAACACTGTAAAATTTTTTTGTTAAATTTATTGGCGTGACATTTTAACAATGTTAACCTGAATTTAGCAAAAATATTTTAACAGTGCTGGACTTGAATTTTGAAATCTGAAAAAACAGAGGGACTAAATTTATGAAAATAAAAGTAAAGGAACTAAATTCCAAAATTTTGAAAACTACATAGACTTATGGCATATTATAACCTGTTATATTTGATAAAAAGATGTTGCTTATATCCTAAATTAATTGTGCAATGTGGGTATGTTGGATGCACTTAGGGTCCAAGAAATCATTGCCAATTATCAGTGTGTTTTTGGATTTAATGGTGAATGAATATTTATTAGCCTTTCATGTGTAATGTATGTGTATATAAATTTCTTCAGTAGAATATTAAACTATCGAAATTCATATGTGCTGAGCAGTTGGCAGTGAAGCTTGTGATAAAAGAATGGCAATTTTCCGATGGTTCTCTTAGCTTCAACAACCTCCGTGTTAGCTCACAACCGTCACTGAACGGGTCATCAAATTTCCTTCCAAGAACTGGAAGGAGAATTATTGTAACAGTTGTGGAAGGGAAGGATCTTATTACGAAAGACAAAAGTGGAAAGTGTAATCCATATGTTAAATTGCAATATGGAAAGGTATGATGGAGTTGAGGTTGTGAGTGTAATATTACACATTATTATACCGGAATTAATTATGCTTACCGTTGATCTTTACTATGAATTCTTTTCAGGTTCTTCAGAAAACAAAGACTGCACATTCTTTTAATACGGTTTGGAACCAGAGATTCGAGTTTGATGAAATAGGAGATGGCGAATATCTGAAGATAAAATGCTACACTGAAGAGGTCTTTGGAGATGACAGCATTGGCAGTGCGCATATAAGTCTCGAGGGATTGGTAGAAGGGTCACCGAGGGATGTGTGGATCCCTCTTGAGAAAGTGAATTCAGGAGAACTAAGGATCCAGATAGAAGCAGTTCGGATCGATGACTATGAAGGATCAAGGGTAACTTTTTTTTTTGCATGAAGTGGTAGAGCATTGCTGTAATCTTTTGAAGGAAGGAAAAAAAATGGTAGCTATGGGGAAAAAGAATTAAAATAATATATTACACAGGCCATGCTGGTAGGTTTAAAAGTGCTACTCTGCTCACGACAAAAGTCTCATGGAGGCTTCTGGAGTTGGATTGCATTTTGCCATCTTTACTAAAAAAATAGGCAAATTAGTCTCTGTATATTAAATCAAAGAGCAAAATGGTCTTTTCTGTTAAAAATTCCATCTATTTTTACTTTTGAAAACTGGTTTAATTGACAGAATAACTAGACAATTACATGTGCCATGTGTACTTCATGCTGAGGTATAAGGACCAGTTTTTAACAGTAAAAATGTATGAAATTTTTAACAAATGACTGGTTTGCTCTTTGATCTAATATACAAAGACTAGTTTACACATTTTTTGAGTAGAGGGAGTAAAATGTAATTCGACTCCTAATACAAAGATCTCCATATACTTTTACTCTCAACTCACTTATGCACGTAATTTGATCTACTAAAAACATGTACACGTGTTTTCATAATATTCTTTGTGTGAACCAAACAATTTAGCCTAAAGATAAAACGTCATTTATATGCAAAAGTGGCGTTCGTTTGATTCACAGAAATACATGTTTTTAGTAAATAGCGTTACGTGCATAAGCGAGTTGGGTAGCTCTTTTAAACCTACATGTATATATAAAAGACATTTAACTTCAGGCTAAATCATTTGGTTCACAGAAAGAAAACTTCGAACATATGCAACATATTTGTAAATGCTTTTAGTAAATAAGGTTATGTGCATAAGCAAGTTGGGTAGCACTTTTAAACCTACCTGCATGGCCTTTATGATATAATGCATACTAGTTGATGATCTTCGATCTGAAGTGTATCTATGCTGATACGTGTTTGTTTTTTCCTCAAGGGTTCTTCATATTCTGGCAATGGTTGGATTGAACTTGTGCTTATCGAAGCAAGAGATCTCGTAGCTGCTGATCTAAGGGGGACAAGTGATCCATATGTTAGGGTGCAATATGGAAACTTGAAGAGAAGAACAAAGGTATTGAGACAACATAATTTTGAAATAATTGCAATATATCTATGCTGGTATGTGTTTCAAGTGAATTTTATTTTTTGGGAGGCCAAAGTGTAATTTTACTATTATATTAATTTGTGATTTTCTAAAAACTAAAGGGACTATACAAACAATTTTTCATCTTTTGGGGCTCAAGGCCACTGCCTGCACCCCTCTCCCTTTACACGATCTTTCATCCTTCACGAAAATAAATATTTGCAGTGACAATGGCAATAGTGTTTGATGGTTCCATGGATTGCCCCTGCAGGTTATGTACAAAACATTAAATCCTAAGTGGCATCAAACATTGGAATTCCCCGACAATGGCAATCCTTTAGAGTTGCACGTGAAAGACCACAACGCGGTGCTACCGACATCGAGCATAGGTGATTGTGTTGTAGAATATCAGAGATTGCCTCCAAACCAGATGGCTGACAAGTGGATACCGCTTCAAGGGGTCAAAAGGGGAGAGATTCACATTCAAGTTACGAGAAAAGTTCCGGAACTAGAGAAAAAACCGAGTGTCGACCCTGATACATCCTTGACAAAAGCTCATCAAATATCGAGCCAGGTGAAAACATCTTGTTTATCTCGATCATCATTGATCACAATAAAAGCATTGTATTCTATCCCATTTATTAAAAAAATGAGCAAATTAGTTCCTGTGTGTTAAATCAAAGAGTAATTGGTTCTTTCAGTTAAAATTTTCATCAATTTCTACTATTATTCTGTCAGCCATGTTATTTTTAACAGTAAAAATTGATGAACTTTTTAATAGAAGGAACAATTTGCTCTTGAATTTAACGCACATGGATCAATTTGCTCATTTTTTGAGTAGAATGGACAAAATACAATCCGATTTTTAGTACGAAGACCTCTGTAGTACTTTTACCCCTTGATCACTTAATGAACTAGTGAATAGACCGAACAAATCGAACCCTGACATATTTTGTTGGATGCGAGTTTTGTACAGATGAAACAAATGATGATCAAGCTTCAATCTTTAATCGATGATGGCATCCTCGAAGGGATTTCAACTCCACTCAGTGAACTCGAAGCTCTTCAAGATATGCAAGAAGAATACATGGTACAGCTCGAAACCGAGCAGATGCTTCTACTGAACAAGATAAAGGAGGTCGGTCAAGAGATGTTGAACTCATCGCCTTCTCTCACTAGAAATTCGTTTGGAAGTTGAAGCCAATCTTTACCATATTCCGATATTACACGTCACGATTATTGTTCCACCGGTATAGCTTTTGCTTACTGATAACATCATTTACACCAAACTCAACATAATAATCTTCACAGAGTAGCCTGCAAGCAAATAGCATGGATTGCATTAAGGGCTACTGCTAGTTTAAGTCAGTTCAAATATAAAATGGTAGATAAGGTCATGTATTTGTATTTATATTTGGTTAGTTTATGGGTCGAAATAAGCTAAATGCTGAAAAATTAAGTATTAAATTTATCAGAATTTGTATTATAAAAATTATTTGATATATTGAAAATTAAGTGTTGACGTGGTTTGTGAAAATTATTATTTTCACAATTTTAATTTTATTCACATAATGGAAATGAATAAGTTTATACTATTTAAGCTGTAATTACATTCCTAGCTATTTTTAGATTAAAATATGTTTTAACTTCTTATAAATTTAGAATTTAGTTTTTGTATTTCTATTTTTAGATTTTAAAATTCAGATTCAATTTAATAATAATAAAATTTATCAGTGTTAAAAATTGGATTTAAATTTTTGAAATTTGAAAAGCAAAAGGATTAAATTTTTAAAAATAAAATTATAAGGATTAAATTTCAAGTTTGTGAAGAGTACATGAACTTATGGTATTTTAACATTATTTTTAATATATTAGTATTTAATAGTCTATCTCAATAGCCAAAGGCACAACTTTTAGTCTTTGAACTTGGCAATTTTGCTCCCTAAACGTAGCAAATATAAAAGTCAAATGATGTGGCATTATGAGATTGTGTCATGTCATTATCAATTAAAAAAAATTCAACGATGATGTGATATAATTTTAAAGTGTCACATCATTAAATCTGGATGAAATTTAAATTTAATGGCCAAAATAGATTTCGTTGTCAAGTTCATATATCTAAAGAGAAAAAAAATATAGGTGCCAAAATTATCATTTACCGTTAGAATCTGAAGTTAATTCGATTGAAATGATACTTTAATTCGAAGATTTAACTGACTCGTTTTATAGTTTAGGGACTAGTTTACGAATTAAACTATAATTTGGGGCCATTAAAATAAAATTATCCCTTTTTAAAATTCAGTAGCAAAAAAGGATAAAAGCCCAATAATAAAACCAGCCATATCCATTACCAAAGATATCAATTTTTTCTCTTTTAAAATCCAAAATAAAAGATCTTATCTTTTCTCCCTCAGTTCACTGTCACTTAACCAAAGCTACAACAATGGCAGCAAATCCTCAATAACAAAAAAGAAAAAGAGAGTAATGGCCATTACTACAACAAGATTGACGGAAATGCCCCTCAGAACCCCACTCCCTTTCTCATCCAATTCCTATTCTTCTTCTCTCAACCTTTTCTTCTCACTTCCAAAGCCTTCATTTCGTTTCTTCACTACTTCCTCTTCTCTCCGGTCCGGAACTAATCCGGGTTCCATTTCGAACCGCTATTCTCACCCGTGGTATCATCGCCTATCCACCGGCGCCTCTTCTTCTTCTTCTTCTTCTTCCCTTCAAGCTTGGTCTTCTCCTTCTGAAAAAGTCATCCAATCGGACGGTAACGGTAAGGCCGATTCTGAAACTCGGTATCTCAATAAAGGGCAAAGCGCTATAGACAGAATTGTTCTCAGGTTGCGGAACTTAGGGTTAGGATCAGATGACGAAGACGAAGAAGATGACGGAACTGACGATTATAATTCGACGCCGGTGACTGGAGAAGAGAGGTTAGGTGATTTGTTGAAGAGAGAATGGGTTCGGCCTGATACGAGGCTGATAGAGAAAGAAAAAGAAGAAGCTGTGCTGCCGTGGGAGCGAGAGGAGGCGGTGGTGGAGGTGGTGGTGAAGGAGGGAGGTCTACTAAAAAAGAGGACAGTCAAGGCGCCGACATTGGCTGAGCTGACAATTGAGGATGAGGAGCTTAGGAGGTTGAGGAGGATGGGGATGCATTTAAGGGAAAGAATCAATGTACCCAAGGCGGGGATTACGAAGGTGGTTCTTGAAAAGATTCATGATAAGTGGAGAAAGGAGGAGCTAGTTAGGCTTAAGTTTCATGAATTTCTCGCCGTCGATATGAGGACTGCTCATGAGATTGTTGAGGTTGGTTTTTGCTCTCGTCATTAGAAATGTTAAGAGTTTTTGTTTTTGCCGGTGTTATTTGGACTCGGTTGTGAGCGTCGGATACGGGTATATATCCGACATGGATATGATTAGTTTTTGTATGTATTTGAAGGAGGTCATATCCCAGTATCCCGATATCTCGGATACGAATCTCAGACACAAGTACTGCATGAAAAATGAAGAGACCGAGCAACATAGTCATGCATGGCTATGACTTAAGGATCATCTTTTAGCCTTGGGGTTAAGTTTATATCTAAGAATTTTTTGTTATGCATGAAAAATGAAGAGTCCGAGTAATGTAGTTCGAGATTATGTTATTGGTTCGAGTTTTTGTTATTCATGCATGCATGTCTGACTTAAGGGTCCTTTTTTAGCCTTGGGGTTAAGTTTATATCTAAGAATTTTGCTTTCTAAAAGAAAATTTGAATGATCTTATCATGGAAGCAATATAGTTATAATAAGATTTTGATTTCTATGGAGTAGATATAGATTGGTTGATACATTAAGCATTTAAGACTTTTGGTTTTTGTTTTTACATGGTGAATGGTGATAATGATGTAGTATTGATTTAGTTTTTCATTTGAAATGGATAGATCAAATGTTTCATGGACATATGAATTGCTTGTTGGACATAAATAAGGAGCTTGTCATATAAGTAACAGGCCATTTAAGTTGAGTGGTAGATCGGATTGTTCGGTTTTTTGGGTAGGTTTTGAAGTAACTAGGATGTGTGTAGCCAAATTCTATAATTCCTTGCTTCCGTGCTTTAATCTGGTGTCTGTTTCTAACTTCTGAGCACTTATTACAACATATAATATTCACGGCTTGAATTGATGGTCAGCGTCGTACAGGAGGATTAGTTATATGGAGATCTGGAAGTGTTATGGTGGTCTATCGTGGGAGTAACTACGAAGGTCCTTCTAAATCCCAATCCGGAGAAGGAGAAGCTCTTTTTATCCCAGATGTTTCTTCTGCTGGCAAAAGGGAAAGTGAAACAGGCTCAGGTTCAACCTCAGAAAAATCTGATAAGGTTGTGGTGAAGCCAGAACGTAGTGAAAGCATGACTGAGGAGGAAGCTGAGTATAACAGCCTCCTAGATGGACTAGGACCTCGATTTGTTGAGTGGTGGGGTACAGGAATACTTCCAGTTGATGCTGATTTACTTCCTCCAAAGATACCTGGTTATAAGACACCTTTCAGGCTTCTTCCTGCTGGAATGAGACCACGGCTTACCAATGCAGAGATGACAAATTTACGGAAAATTGCTAAATCACTTCCTTGTCATTTTGCCCTAGGTATGTTCACCTTTTCTCCATGCTTTCTCTTACTTTACCTTTTCTGTTGGTGACATTATACAGAGTTTCACTATTTAAATATTCTTCTAGGGAGGAATAGAAACCACCAGGGATTGGCAGCAGCAATAATTAAACTTTGGGAGAAAAGCCTCGTTGCAAAGATTGCTGTAAAACGAGGTATTCAGAATACAAATAACAAGCTTATGGCTGAGGAGCTAAAGGTATGTTCTTTTACAACTTATAGGCTTTGGTATCTTGTGTTTTACATGATCATATTCTTCTGCCTTGTTGCAATTGCATATTCATATTCCTGATTCATACTGAAGTGATCTTTTTTACTGGTGTATGACATTTTTTTGTCTTTCTTTGGACTCTTCATCATTTAAGATATGCTACACTTTCAAAAGAGACAGAAGAATATACTTCTCATGCGTACTAACAATTTTGCAGAACTTAACTGGAGGTGTCTTGCTGCTTAAAAAATGTCATACATTTTTTACTGATGTGATATTTTTGTGTATAGGCTTTGGTATCTTGTGTTTTGCATGATCATATTCTTCTGCCTTGTTGCAATTGCATATTCATATTCCTGATTCATACTGAAGTGATCTTTTTTACTGGTGTATGACATTTTTTTGTCTTTCTTTGGACTCTTCATCATTTAAGATATGCTGCACTTTCAAAAGAGGCAGAAGAATATTCTTCTCATGCGTACTAACAATTTTGCAGAACTTAACTGGAGGTGTCTTGCTGCTTAGAAACAAGTATTTTATTGTCATATACCGCGGAAAAGATTTCCTTCCAACAAATGTTGCAGCTGCTCTGGCAGAAAGACAAGATTTGACAAAACAGATACAAGATGCTGAAGAGAAACTCCGGATCAAAGCAGTTGAGCCAGCTCAATCAGGTGAAGACAAAGGACAGGCACCAGCTGGTACTTTGGCTGAGTTTTATGAGGCTCAAGCCCGCTGGGGAAGAGATATATCTGCTGAAGAACGTGAAAAGATGATTGAAGAAGCTTCCAAAGCTAAGCACGCTAAACTTGTAAAACGCGTGGAACATAAATTGGCTATTGTAAGTATAATATCTATACCCTGTTGGTTGAAATGAAAAATCTTACAAAGAATATGCAATTTTGAATCTTTTACTAGTTTATTGTTAGTAACCATTGGAAAATTAACCATACAAGCTTCTTTGTATAAGCATGTCTAGCTTCTTGGAAAGGCTACTGCTATTATCTCGTATGTCAAATATGCTTGATTTAGTTACTTTTCTGAAGATCTGAAACAGGCTGCTATTTTTGGTCCTTAGTTTGCTATTTATTTTTGAAGGTCATCAGTTTTCTGTTTAGTGCATCTAGGTAGTTGCTGTATGATATAAACTTTTCCATGTTTGTACCTGCTACCAGTTCACAATATGTTTTTAGATATTTTATTTATTTGGTTATTGACTTTTATTGCATGCTTGAATATGCAAACAGGCCCAAGCCAAAAAGCTTAGAGCAGAGAGACTACTAGCTAAAATAGAAGCCTCCATGATCCCTGCTGCTCCTGATTATGACCAAGAAACAATCACTGATGAGGAACGGGTTATGTTTCGCAGAGTTGGTTTAAGAATGAAACCATACTTACCTCTTGGTGTGTGATCTTTTCATTTGGTGATTGAAATTTGAATCTAGAATTAAAATGCTGACGGTTTGTATAATAATATACTAGGTGTTCGTGGTGTTTTCGATGGTGTTATTGAAAATATGCATCTGCATTGGAAGCACCGAGAACTTGTGAAGCTAATATCCAAACAAAAGGTCCTTGCATTTGTTGAAGATTCAGCAAGGTTATTGGAGTATGAAAGTGGTGGGATACTGGTGGCAATAGAAAGGGTCCCCAAAGGATATGCTCTTATCTACTATCGTGGAAAAAATTACCGTCGACCCATTAGCATAAGGCCAAGAAACCTTCTAACAAAGGCAAAGGCATTGAAGCGCTCAGTTGCAATGCAACGCCATGAGGTTTGATCTCTTACATTCTGATATTATTGTTATGCTCCATAACAATTGTTCCATATTGCTTTTATGTCTTACATCATGCTATTTGTAGGCTCTAAGTCAGCATATTTCTAAATTGGAGAATACCATTGAGCAAATGAAAAAGGAAATTGTAAGTGTTCTTTTTCCTATATACAGTCACTTTTGAAACTCTATTTCTATGCTATATATATATAGCAACTGGTATGGACTTCCGTTTCTTGCGTGACACACCTTTGTATATGAACTTTCGTTGGGCCCAAGTCATTTTTATAATAGTTGAAACCAAACTGGTTGTATAAATGTTAGTTGCACTTTATTATACGCCGAGGTTACTCATAATTTAGATGTCTTGTTCTCCCGTTTTCCCGTTATTCTGGTTTCTGTTTCAGGAGTTCTGCCTCTCATAGTCAAACCTCTTCTGACTATGAGATTCTAATTTCATTATTGGAGATAAGAGAAGGTTACGAAGATAAAATGCTGAACTAGGTCAACGCTTGTGCTAAGCTATAGGATATTAACATACTACTGTAATGATTTAGGATCTTTTTTACATGCAAACCTTGAATTTCAATTTTCAAATGGTACGAAGTCTTAAGATATAGCCTAAATATTTAAGCTATCCTTAAAAAAGGGTTGGTATAAGCAGGTAATTCTTCATAGTGGAAGACATGAGTTTTAAATGTTGGCTGAACTAATTTAAGATACAATTTTCATGCCTTTTTAAGGGGTTCTCTACTGCAAGAGAATATAGGTATTGTAGTTAAGCTTTACATGAAAATAAGTAATAATAATGAAAGAACACTAAAGGATACTAGATTCTTTTCCTATTGCAAAAGAGGTGAGTTGTAAATAGTTAAGAAAGATTCAAGGCTTTGACCTAAACGAATCAAGATCGCAGATTTAGAAAGGCAATGTCATTCATGGTAATGTTGTTAGGTGGACCACAGAATTGAGCCAACATAAGGTAGCACTTTCTGAAGTAATAAATTGATTGATAATCTACTCATAGTGCTACATTATTTATGGTTACTGGTATGCCATGTAGATTTCTCTACGTTTCCTTTAGTAATACCTATTTAATGAGAGAGTATGCAATGGGGCTTTTTTACCCTGATAATATAAATTAATTAATTAATTATCAAAATAGGATAGGAAAAGAATTATTTACGGAAATAAGCATCTGCTACAGTAACCCACCAGTGTCGCCTGACCAACCGGCGGCACCACCCCCACTTCCCCCCAATCATTGCGGCATGATAAGTTTTTAAAAAAAAATTTTGGTGCTGTCATTGTGTCAGGCGGCACCAATAAAATATTTTTTTAGTTGATAAATTAACAACATTTAACTATCTAACCAAAAAAGCTAAACTATTAATTTACCAACTAAAAAAGTATTATTGGTGCCGTGTGATACAGTAATGGTACCAAAAAATTTTCTTTAAA
>JABEZY010273408.1:4788-16258 GCA_013467495.1 Gossypium gossypioides
AAAACTACTTATTGTTTAGATTAAATTAGAGTTCTAGTATACTTAAGAGTTTTATTTAGATTTATTTAGGTAGCCTAGATATAGGCCTTTGCATTGTACACAAATCCAACAATTCTTTATTATTCAACTTATCTTTTAAGTTAATAAATTCTCTTTGAGTTTTCTTTTTTGAGAATTTCTTTTGAGTTTTAACAATCTTTTTAGATTTTAGGGATCATCTTCAAACTTTTTCTTGCCAAGTTTTCTTTCTTGGAGGGGAAATTAGAGCCGCTTGAAGGGGGTTGTGGATTCTTCGTGTTTCCAAGGCTTCTTAGGACTTCTATATACCACATTCTATCTTTCCATCTATCTTCTTTATTTTCTTCCTTATTGTTCTAATCGTAGATTTATTAATCTATTTTAATTACCTTAGTTATTTGTTTAAATTGTTTTATTTGACTTGGATTTGATTGCGTTTCAAGTTGTGTCAAATTCTAAGTTTCTTTCCAAACACCCAGAGCCCTAAGTCAAATCCACGACTTGAACAAACTTTACAATCCGCTTCCGTATTCATCCGCCTTATTTCTTTATCAATTTGTATAAGTCAATCAAATTCCAATGACTTGGAAATTAAAAATTGTCAACGATCATTTGCTAAGGGATTATCACTATGAGGATCACACAAAAGAGCAGACTAAACCGTAATTGAAACAAAACCAAGGGTTGAGCCAAAACGACATGGAGCATAATCGACAATAATTAAAAATAGGTGATGTATATATACATATAGTCATCCGGCCCATAAAAGTTTTATAGCTCCTCACTACAATAAGATTCAACTCATACCATCGCGAAACTCCTTTCTTTCTGTAACTTAACCAGCCTTTCCTCCGCAAATCTATTTGATTCATTTATTCCTGTAACTTAACCAAACTTTTCTCTGCAAAGCCATTTGATTCATTTCTATCCCATATAATCCATCGAATAGTCGGAGTCTTTCTGCCAATCAATATTTGCACTTACATGCCATATCGGAGGCAAAAGCTTAAAAGAAACGAACACATTTTTCCTCTGGTCCCTCATACATTTGAATTCTCATCATTCTAATCCCTCCAACCTTGACCATCATTAATGTGGGGGTGTGCCTTGTATTTCTGAAGAAATAGATGGCGACGTCGTGACGAGAAGGATCACGATGTCGTGACGAGAAGGATCACGACGTCGTGACAATGTGACTCGGGACATCACGATGAGGTGAAGTCGACGTCATGACATTTTCTCCCATTTGGTAGTCGCATTTTAGACTTCAAGCAGGACTGCTTCTCCCAGTTTGACTTTATTTATTCCAGGGATATTTTAGTATGATTAGAACTCTAATCTAAGCCTATTTAAAAGGACCATTATATCCCTATTTTGCCACGCCAATCAACGAGGGCTATTTTTTAAAGCGACAAAATGTAGTTGCAGATGAGTTTAGGTGAAAGTTTTGTGGTAATTATAGAGAGTATTTTTATACCCTTTTTGTAAGTGCCTTATAAGATTTAGGGTTTTGTTTATTGATTTGCTCTTTGGAATTTTGAGCTTTGTATTCAGGGTTTTGTGTAATGTATGTTTAGTACATTTAGGTTATTTTCTCCATATTGTACTCTCATTTGTTTACTCATTTAGTGAAAAGCCAAAGCTTCTTTTGCTTGTGGTTTTTATCCTCTTCAGAGGAGTTTTCAATGTAAAATATTTGTATTCATTCGTCTCCACTTTTACTATCTTGTTATTTATACGGGTTGATCCCCAAAAAATTGGTATTAAAGTTACGGTTCAACTTCTGCAGATCGACTCGTTCGGTGGCACGTCTTTTGATATTGAAAAGTTCGACAGACCACAAATTTCAATTTTTGCAGTTTCGGATAATTATGTAGGTAGCTAATGTGGCTAAAGACAAGGATGTTGATTCTTTGTTCTCCACATATAATTAGGTTGAAGGTGGAGTGGTGTCAAATGTCAAGCATGTGCCTGGTTTAGAGAAGAATCTCATCCTTTTTTGGTCTTTAGGACTCAAATAGTTCACAGAGTGTTTCAGGCAATACTGGTCACTGAGGGTTATAGTCAAGGTGGAGAGAGTTAATGTTTTATCTCCTATTTGTGTATTATTGACTATTGTTGCATTATACAACTTTGATTTGAAGAGTATGAGTCTTTCAGTTTCTAAGTTCGAACATGGTTTAGACTTGGTTGACATTCTGCAAAATCGAGTTAGGCCTGTAATGGGGCATGAAAAAAAAGGCATGGTAAATATGAGTTAAGGTGAAGATTTGTGGGGTGTGTCTTGTATTTCCGAAGAAACAGATGGCGATGTTGCGACGAGGAGGATCATGACGTCGCGACGAGGAATATTACGACGTTGTGACAATGCAACTCGGGACGTCACGACGAGGTGAAAATGACGTCACGACTTCATGACGTGTTCTCCTATCTGATAGTAGCATTTTAGACTTCAAGCAAGATTGCTTCTCTAGTTGGACTCTATTTTTTCTAGATATATTTTAATATGATTAGAATGCTAAGCTAAGCCTATTTAAAGGGGCCATTGTATCTCTGTTTTGACATGCCAATCAACGAGGGCTTTTCTTGAGGGCGACAAGATGTAGTCGCAGATGAGTTTAGGTGAGAATTTTGTGCTAATTATGGAGAGTATTTTTATACCCCTTTTATGAGTGTCTTATGAGATTTAAGGTTTTGTTTACCGGTTTGCTCTTTGAAATTTTGAGCTTTGTATTCGGGGTTTTGGGTAATGTATGTTTAGTACATTTAGGTTATTTTCTCCATATTGTACTCTTATTTGTTTACTCATTTAGTAAAAAGCCGAAGCCTCCTTTGCTCGTGGTTTTTATCCTATTCGGAAGAGTTTTCCACATAAAATATTTGTGTTCATTTTTCTCCACTTTTACCATCTCGTTGTTTATACAAGTCAATCCCCAACAATTATGGACCTTCGGGAAGCTTTAGCAATTCAATTAAGATTTACACATTTATACTAAGAATGTTCCGAACAGCAAGCATGCATCAAGGTTAATTAATTTTAACTAATAAAACATCTTTATTCATCACTAACTGGTTAACATCAACACAAACATAGCCATTTATCCAATTCAATTCCGGCATTTAATTAACCCCATATGGATGGTGATAGCCCATCAACACAACAGGAATTTAAATCAACCTATTGTACGTTCGTACATGGCCTTGATTAGTTTTTGGATACATTAAATCTGTCTCATTTTAGACTAAAATAAACGTTTCTAATGCAGCACCGCAGATCACTTTTGGACACCATCACTCAGCTTGGATTGAAGCATCGGACACAAAAACTTTAGCCTTCATGTACAATTAATTTCGGCATTCAATCCCCTTAAATATCAGCTTGTAAAACAAATAAATAGCAGTTTTGGACAACATAGTCTTCATCCATTTAGACAACATTCTTTAACATCTAAATAGCTCATTTATATATCATTTGTTCATTAACAACTTCAACCATTTAACATAAATTTACAGTCACTCAGACAACATTAATTGACGTCTAAACAACAATTTTCCTGCTGCATAAATACTCCAAACAGCAGCCCTTAAAACAGCATAAATACACCACTCTTTGAGCATCATTAATCCGGCACACTAACCATCAATTGACCAAAGACTCTACAGTATTTAATTTATATTCATTTACAGCTACCTACAACATTAATGGCAGCAATAATACTTCCAGCAGCAGATTTTTAAGTTTCATAACCACACAACTTTCTGGACAAAAACCTTCCATAACAGCCGAAACACAATAAATGTACCAAGCATTAACAACACACCTCATTGCATACATCGGCCATTCTCACCAGCTTCAAAATCCAAACATACCAGCAAAAGAAAAGACATGGAAGAGTACAAGAGGAACTCACCAGAAGCTATAGCTGAACCTACCCCTGTGCGATGCCCTTTCCCCTCCTGCTGCTGCCTTCAGCTTCCTCTTTAGCTAAACAAACAAATCACTTTCGTTACTAAGGAAACACACTCGATAGCCATGAAATTCTACTAAGAACAAGCACAAGCCAGGGTGGTTAACATCATTAAACATTCCAAAACGCAGCTGGGAGAGGGATTTCCTCCCCCCCTCTCCAACATTCAGTCAATCACAAAAACACCCTCCCCCAAACTGCCATTTCCACGAGAGACCTAAATACAAGGGAGAGGACAAGAAGTTTATCGTTTATCCTTAAGGAATCAGCTCCTGAATGAGCTCAAAATCCACCATGCAACAACTATCTCTTCCCCCCTCTCTCCATTCGAACAAAAGCTCACCCAAAGAGTAACCAAATAAAAATTTCAGGTCTCTTCCCCTTCCCTCCACATTCACCGTCCAAAAGAAACAAGAAATTTTCAAAATTGGCTAATACAATCCTTACACCCTTCAATAATTCCACCAAAACCCCACATTACCCCTTGGCCGGCCCGACTAAAAATTTATACACACCCCCATTTCACATAATTCTCCCTAACACCTTTATTAAAATTTCAGCCATAAAATTAAGCTAATTTATCTTCTCTTTAATATATTTTCCCCATTTGAGTTCTTATGGGTCAATTTGTTTCAATCACATTTAAGTTGACATCAATACAAAACTAAGTGATTTTCCATGCAATTACAATCACGTAAGAAAAAAAAATGCATTTCAAGCAATCCAATATGTACAAACATAAAACCAAAAATGGAAAAACTTCCTTTTACCCTTTTTCTGGCCAAACTAAAATAGAATCATACTTTCAGCTAAGTTACAATAAATTTTTAACATTAAGAGGATAATTATAATTGAACGACATATAAGGTAAATGAGACAAATTAACTAAATAAACATATATATAAGACATAGGAAAGGGTTGAGGAATCTCACAAGACACACTTCTCCATATAAACGAACTTTCAAGTACTGTAACACCTAAATTAGAGGATCCATAGGTTTGGGATGTGATTGCAATCCCTCAAGAGAATTTCATCCTCGAAACTTTTTACCTGTCGAAAAATGGGGGTATTGCTCTCTCATGGAACTTTCCCTTTCCCAAGTAGCCTCCTCAACCTTGTGATTTTGCCAGAAGACCTTTACCAAAGGGATCTTTTTGTTTTGGAGCTCTTTTACTTCCCTATCTAAAATTTGCACGGGTTCTTCTTCATAGGAAATGTTCTGTTCTACCTCTAATGTCTCCAATTGCATCATATGATTCGAATAGGATCAATATTTCCTCAACATCGAAACATGGAAAACATTATGGATTCTTGACAAACCAAGCGATAGTGCTAAATAATAAGCCACTAGTCCAACATGTTCCAGAATTTTGTACGATCCAATAAACCTTAGGCTAAGTTTGCCCTTCAATCCGAAACAAATGATTTTCTTCCAAGGTGAAACCTTGAGAAAACTTTGTCACCCACCCCATATGAAATATCCCTAATTTTACAATATGTGTATGCCTTTTGGCGATCTTGAGCAATTTTTAATTGATTGCGGATGATTTTAACTTTTTCCTCCGTATCTCGAATCAAGTCGGGTCCAACAAGCTTTCTTTCACTTAGCTCCACCCAACAAAATGGGGATTTGCATCTCCTTCCATATAAAGCTTCGAAAGGAGAAATTCCCAGACTGGAGTGATAACTATTGTTGTACGTGAACTCTGCCAAAGGTAGATACCTATCCCAACTCATACCAAAATCAATCACACAACTCTAGAGCATATCTTCCAAGACTTGTACTACTCTTTCAAACTAACCATCGGACTAAGGGTGGAAGACTGTGCTAAAATGTAGTCTAGTTCCAAGAGATTCTTGTAACTGTTTCCAAAATTTGGATGTGAACCTTGGGTCCCGATCCGACACAATAGATGAAGAGACACCATGCAATCGAATTATCTTTAACCATATAAGTCTCCACCAATTTTTCTAGCGAATAGTCTATCCTGACAACAACAAAATGGGCAGATTTAGTGAGCCTGTCAACAATCACCCAATCGAGTTCTTCTTTGTGGGGGAAAGAGGTAGACCCGCTACAAAATCCATCATGATTCTGTTCCACTCCCATTCAGGTATTTCCAAGGGATACAATGTCCTGAAAGGTACTCAATGCTCAGCTGACCTACCACTAATTGTAGTGGCAGTTTAGATATGTTTCGACATTTAAAGAGGTTGTTTTCTAGCTATTTTAGTATTAATTATTGCATTTTTGGTACGTAGTAGTTAGTTAGTAAATATTAATAAAAACAAGTGTTTTTAACACATTTTTGTGTGTTTGTGACCTATTAGGTCAACACGGGCCTTATGTAGTTCTAATATGTTAATTTAAGTGTCTATGGTGATAAATTTCAAGCCCAATGAATGTAGGATCCAGGGCCGAGTGTCGCCCAAGCTTCCTGAGCTGCTAAAGCATGAAATAGACCAAGAAGCCCAAGAAATTGGTGTCGTGTCGTGCCATGCAATGTCTATGGCACGGCATAGGCTTGACGTGGAGCCCAAGTCCTTCAGGGTTAATTTCATTTGCACAATCAAACTTATATGAAAACCTAAGACATGTTGAAGACCTAATTTGGGCTACTAACACTTCTATAAGTAAGACCTTAGGGGTTTGATGTAACCAAGTCGTCTTAGATGCATCCAAAATCCCTTGTAGTTTAGGAATAGGATTTAGTTTTAGTTTTCTTTTATTTTATTAAATGCTTTGTTCTTTTCTCTTGGAATCGATTTCGATCCAAGATTTATTTTATTCAATCGATGTTATTCAGTTAATTTTCCTTTAATAGCGAGAGATTTGTTTTCCTAATCAAGAGATTTGTTATTCCACTCTTAATCAATACAAATCAAGATTATACTATATGACTTTGTTTTCTTTTGGTTTATTCGTGTTATTTACATATTTATATAAATTGAGTTTGAGATTATGTGTACCATGAGTAGTTAATTCCCTTAGGGGAGATTAATAAGTGGATGTAGGAGTGATTAACTAAAGAGTAAGGTTTCCTACAGAATTAGTTGGTATAAATTATGCGTTCTTACACCCTAGGCTTGACAATCTTTGGAAGTAATCAAAGGTTAAATGAGGTCGGGAGAGAAGTTTTCTGAGTAAATCGTGATTTATCTTGGTTAAGAAAGTCAGGTCAGGAGATAATCAAGTATTGGTTAATTAATTAATCAGTTAGAGGTCGAGAGGTAATAATTGATTAGTTAATAGCTAATTCACCCTGAAACCCGAATTCGAAGTTAATTAACCACTGAAACGAGTTAATCTTCCTAATTAGTTTAATTGATTTAGTTGTTTGTGTTTTATTTCTATTTATTTATTTTAGTTTTTTAGTTTATGATATTACCTCTTTTTATTGGTTGTCATAATATAGAATTTAATTAGTACAATATAGACTTGTTATTGTAAAGATAATTCCAAATAAGATTTAATCCATCCTCCATTGGGTACGATCCTCTGAATACTTCCCTGTGTTCCATTGTAACATTTTACTATATTATAATTTGACCCGTATACTTACGGACACCATTGCTTTATTTCTTATATTTTTGGTGTAATATTTTTCGGTCAAACATTCGCACGTTTGGCGCCAGTCAAGTTGTTGGCGCTGTTGCCAAGGAGGTTTCGACATTAAATCTGAAATTATTTTTGCAATTAATAGGATAAATAAGAAAGTTAAAGACTATAGGATAAATATGAAAATATATTTATTTGTTTAATTTTGTTTTAATTTTCATGATTTTTTATGACCCGAAGCGGTAACACCCCATTCGAACCATATCTTAATCCGGAGATACTACTTAGACGCAATCGCTAGTTGATGAATATCAATCCATTCGTGGCAATTAATTTACCCTAGGAGAATCCGTTATTTGAATATACATGAGAGTAACATGCAAATATCTTGGAAGAAGTCCCAATGGATCAAAGGCCGTTGCGCGAGTACGCTTTACCTATACTAGATTTGGTGTGAGGCAGTATCAAGAGGTCGGTGATTAAAGCCAATAATTTTGAGATAAAGATGACTGTAATTCAGATGATCCAAAATACGTTGCAGTTCAAGGGAAACATGATGGAGACCCGAACCAACACTTGAAGTAGTTTCTACAACTATGTGACACCTTCAAATACAATAGAGTAACCGATGTGCTGTGTGTCTCCGGTTATTTCCATTCTTCTTGTGCGACAATGTAGCCAATTGGTTGGATTCACTAGACCCAAGTTCTATCACCACGTGGGATGATTTAGCGAAAAAGTTTCTTCATAAAATTTTCCCTATCAAATTAGGCGAGAAATCACCAATTTTAAGAAATATAAAGGTGAATCCTTGTACGAAGCATGAGATCATTTCAAGTCGATGCTACAAATCTAGATTTTTTACAATGGTGTAGGCAATAATATTAGATCCAGCCTAGATGGAGTAGTTGGAGAATCTATCATGTACCACACATATGAACGAGCCTATAAAATCATAAATGATATGGCGATGAATTCGTATATGTGGCCCAATGAAATATTCATGTACAAATCAAAGCCTCTAACGATAAAAGCGATAAACAAAGATGATAGATATCAACAAATCTTAAAGAAGCTTAACTGTTTGGAGTCAACTATCAAACCAACGAGAACAGAGCCATATTCTGAAAACGAACTAGAAGAGGCGAGCTACATAGGTAATAGGGGTCGAGATCCCTATTTTGATACTTACAATCTCGATTGGAAAGATCATCAGAACTTCAAGTGGAGAGGCAACCAATGAGGTGGAAACCAAACACAAAATCGATAAAACCCTTCTTACCAACCTCCTCATATACAACAATAATTCGTGGGAAACAACCATGTTGCATGTGGTCAGAGATTTGACAGAATAGAAGGGGAGATGCAAAAAATAAAAATAGACATTCGACAAGATGAAGCTAGATGTAGACGACTCAAATCTCAAATGGGTAGTTTCTGTAACCAGATGAGCCAATTGATGATGATGTTCCAAAAGCAGAGTGGTCAAAGTCTCCCTAGTAACACGAAGAACAATCATCGGAGAAATGGGAAAAACGTGTAAATGAGATAGCTTCATGGTCAGGAAAGACATTAGAAAAGCCGAAGGCACCCATACATGAAAAAGAGGAGGTTCCTGAAGATGTCGATGAACCGATGGAAGAGGATGAAAACAATGAGTTGATTAATGAGATAATAAAATCGTGTCTGATCCGATAATCGCAAAGTTGAGCATAATGAAGGTACCATTTCTGACAAGATTACAGGACAAATAAAAGAGGGACGAGATAGATTTCATAAATTTTCTCAATTTATTTAAATCCCTTAATATCAGTCTATCGCTCTTGGAGCTAATTGATTACATACCAAAGTATGCCAAGTATTTAAAGAAAATAATGGCACAACATAAAAAGATGAAAAAAGGCGAGCAAATTGACATTGATGCCTCGTGTAGCACTTTAATTGCTAAAAATATACCTTCAAAGTTAAAAGATCTAGGTAGTTTCACAATTCCAATAGATATAGGGGATCGACATTTTAGTAAGACCCTTTGCGATTTAGGGGCCAATATAAACTTGATACCCCTATCGATCTATCAAAAACTCAGACTTAGAGATCTAAAAAATACATCTATAATGCTATAAATAGTCGATAGATCCTTGGTACATCCAACAAGTGTGCTCGAGGATGAATTAGTTAAGGTACGGGGGTTTATAATTCTTATAGACTTTGTAGTCCTCGATTTCGAGGAAGATCGAGATATCTCCATCCTGTTGGGTAAATCATTCCTGGTCACGTCTAAATCAACCATCGATTTTGAATGAAACAAGCTAATAATGAAAATTGATGGCAAAATAGAAGTGTTGAAGTGTGGTCACGATTCCCAAAATGAAGGATTAGTTAGAGATGAATGCTATGTGTTATTCGATTTAATCCCTAACGACTGAAATCAAAGGTATTTTTTGATTTGTATTGGTGCAAGTAAGTGAAAACCATGAGAACGGGACAAATAGAGTGATACCGAGAGGATTGGAATTGATTGGAAGGCCAAATATAGCTATGGAAGATGGATGAAGCCGATGGTTAAACTCAAAGAACTACCAGACAAGTCTGGTAATGCAACATAATTTTTAAACCATTGAACTTCTTATTACTTTGTAAATATTGTATATTAATTTGTTAGAATTAGGAATTAGACTTGTTATTTGATGTTATAATTAGAAGTCAACAAGTTTCTGGGAGCAACAAAGGATCTAGAAGCTATTTGGGGTCAAGTATGGGTTATCAAAGGCCTTTAACAAATCTTGTTGAGGCCAAATCGAAGCCATGTCGTAACACAACAATTCCATGGCACGACACACCTATGTCGAATCTAAAAATATAAGAAATAATTATCGTGTCGCACCATACAATTTATATGATGCGACATACCTACTTCGAAGCAAAAATAAGGGCAAGAACTCACTTCGTGTCGCGCCNGCCATGCCTTCTCTATGGCGCGACATGCAGGCCAGTTTTTGCAACTTTGCATTTGTGTTTCGATGTAATCTACGACAATCCCTAGTTTGCACGAGAAGTAAAGCCCTAGAAGGCCTTTATATATTGTCGTTAGTAGCAGCTAAATCTTCCAAGCCTCCACAAATAAAACACAACCTTTCACTACCCTGTTCGCAAAAATTTTAAAATTTCCTTGCTAATCACTTGTTATACAATCCTGAAATGATAAGGAGCAACCTTTTAGATGTTGAATCGGGAGCTGATAACTTTAAAGAACTTCGTGAAAGGGAACTCAAAATTGTTCTTCGAGCCATTCGATGAAAATCTCCTCTTCAGGAGAGAGGTTTAGAGTCCTTGCTTTCATTAAACAAAAAAACAAGGGTGATAATTTGATTTCATAGGTGGGAGAAGTTTCGTGCCATCCCAAAGGAACGAGCTTGTATGCCAATCGTCCAAGAATTTTATGCGTCCTTAAGAGAGATTGAGACAACTCAAAAATTGGATGTACCATGGTTTCGAGTTTTTGTTCAAAGGAAAGAAATTTCCATCTCACCTCCCAAGATAGCAAGGTACTATGACACTCTGATATTCCTTTATGATTTGTGTAGCAAATAGATCGTATGTACTTTTCGAGAGAAAATATGTAGGAGATATGTAACAACCCGTTTTCTAGTGGTGTCAAAAATAATAGTTTGGGGACCACAATTCTGACGTGTGAGTCCATAAATATTAATTATTTAATATTTACGAGGTTTATTAGAGATCGCATTAAATTTTGGTCTGGTAATTTCATTATTTGTTTAGTCAATTGCTATTAGTGCTTAAGTGCCCATTTATATAAATTAGTAAAATGGGATGGTTTAATATGGAAATTTAGCCATAATTGAAGATAGTGGGCAGTAATATGGTTGATTTCTTAAGTTATGATTTAAAATGATTAATTAAAT
>JABEZY010273580.1:0-11742 GCA_013467495.1 Gossypium gossypioides
AACCTTAAAGATAGTGACTTGATACACGCCTTGGAGCCTTGTCCTATTTCTTCTTTTTTTGTTCGAGTTATGTTCGTGTGTTCAAGATTTTCTTCACCGGCGATTTGTACTAACATAAAGGTAGGGCGTAGGTATTCTGTTGCAACATTTGAAGCCAAAGGGTTATTTGAGGAAAGTGTTTATTCTACATCATCTAGTATTGCAAGTTGTGGTGCTTGTAGTTGATTTTTGAGAACTTCCATTTTATTTTCAAAAGATGTAGGCAATGTTTGTGGTAAAATTGGAGGATTATCCATGAGACTCTCTTGGTGATGGCTAAGATATGATGAGTTTGCTTCTTCATTTGTTTGGGGTGTTTGATTTTGGGGAGACCTCGAGTGGCTTTCAATTCTTGCACAAGTGTTTTGTTGGTTGATTTTGTTCCTGTTGTCATTACAGTTGTTTTTGCATCATTTTCATTTGCTCTTGGAACTCGAAAAGTTGTTGTATAAATTAGGTTGGGTATGGTATGATCATTAAACATAAGGTAAGGTTGAATTTTTGGTGGTGGTAGGTAGGATATTTGGGAAGGGGTTGTAGTATTTCCTCTAGGTATGGCATTTTTCTAATCCTATGGATGTGATGGATTGTAATGTTGGTGGTTAGTTGGGAGATAGTTAGTAGCTAGGGGTTTCTTGGTTTAGAGATTGATAGTTAGGGATAGTTTCATTAGGATCAGCCATTTAATTCGAAGATTTGAACGTCATGGAAGTAAGCACACCAATTATTGGTGCAGGATTGAAGAAAATGAAAAACAAATCTAAGAAAATAAATGTCAAAGGAAGTTCAGACAGAATTTGATGTACAAATAATCTAAAAGGAGAGAAAAAGAGCATTTCCTTTTCTCCTAATAAGTAGGAGCATATATACATATTCCTTGAATCAATATTTCTCTATCAATACTCGAGAGACGAGTCATAAGTATGTGTATTGAGATTTGGCTCCTAAATCACGTGTTTCTTCTCAAGACTTTCTTACTTTATATGATAATGGATTAATGTACTTTACAAGTGAAAAATATACATGACGAAATTTACGTTGTTAATGAGATGACAGACCTTAGAGGAATGAAGGTCTGGTACGATTCCATTAAAGCGAGACGAAGCGGGATCTGTATTCACTTTGTGTGTGTGTAAGGTAAGGTTTCTTATATAAAATATAAATTATTGATATTGAAAGCTGTACTTAGTTCCAATAAAGGGGTATTTCTCTGTGGTCAAATTCAGCAATTGTTTCCTAGTAGAATATGAAAATGGTTATTATATATGGAGTGTTTAGACACCCAAAGCTTTGGGAATTACAACTAGATTAGAGACAATGTTACATAATATAATCTGTCAAGTGTACTGTGATCAAAGTTTAACAGGGTTTGGATCAAAGTGATGGCTCCTGCAGTATTGCTATAGCTGCGACAGCACATTTATAATAAAAATGGTTTGGCTTGGTTGTATTGTACTGAACAAGGGGGTCAGAGTTGCACATGAAGTTATTGTGATTTGCAAATGGCATTGCCTCTAATAGGCTCAACATTATAGATATAATTTATATTCATTTCATATTCTATATATGATTTTGAATCACGAAGCACCCCATCAATTTGTTTATTCATTAGTCTCATCACCTACTTCTTTATTATGTTGCAACTTTCTTTACCACATGTGGTGATCCCACCTGCAATTAAAATTTACACTTCAATCATTCAAATCCAATGGCTAATAGTTTTAAATTAACATATACATCAAAATACTATCTAAGAAAATGAGAGATTATTAGAAGGGGAAAAAATACTTCTGGTTCCACTTTAATTATTGCCTTTGATCAGCACTAAAGCTACTGTTGTCTAATAAGTTAATTACAACCGACTTTACTTAATTAGGAAGAAGCTTGCATGAGAATTCATTTAATCTAGTAATAAAATAATCATGTACGGTTGGATGTGTTTTAGATGATCGTGGTGTCATTGCTGGTCATTGTACAATGGTAGGTTTTAGCACATCACCTGATTTAATTTCCCATATGACCATTTCCGATTCAATGCAAATGGGTCTTTTTGAAATACATGGAAAAATCATTCAAATCTAGGTTTCTTGAATTATAAGTGTGAGAGCAGGATGTTTCACTGACTGCTTCGAAAAACTCTTGGCAGTTGGCTTATTATCTTCATAATTTAATGCAAAGGACACAGCAAGCTTCATAGCAATTTCGGTTGATTCAGAACTATATAAACTTCAACTAATTATATCATTCACAAAATACTCCTATAGTATTCCAGCTACGTTCCTTATCATCAGAATGGTCAGTTAACAGAAAGGGAAAAAAATTATGTACATATACAAACTCTATTCCTCTTTGGGGATCCACCTGCTCCACCATAGGCTTTTACTGCGTCTGCTAAGCTCATTCATGCTCTCATTCAATGTTCTAATAATCTTCCTTTGAAGTTTAAGAGCTGAAGCAAGAGCATTTCTTTGTCGACTCGCCTTCTTCTTAGGCTCTATATCCTACACCATGAGGAGAAAAATCAGTTTAAAGGGTTATCCAGTTAATGATGTTTGAAAAAAATACTTTTCTAATTAACTATAGTTTGATACAGACTCTGAGATCCTGAAGTTGTGCTTCTGTGAAACCACCCTCTTTCTCTGTTCCAGATTTTGCCATTAAATTTATTACCCACTTGGCAATTTCCTCATAATCTTGTTGTGTAGCCCTAAAGACTTGCAAATTCAGATTCTGTACGAAGGATAAAGCTAATAGCCCTTCCCTATCAAAGTAAGGGTGAGCCAGTGCTGCTTTTGCACTGATTCTTTGTCTTGCTTTGTAGCGGACCATTGATGTCAGAAGTTCCCATCCTATCCCATTATCTAAATCTAGCAGCTCAAACCCCTTGCGGAGGTCAGGGCTTGCACGAGGCTCGACAGTGTTCCTCCATGCAACCAAGTCGTAATCACACCTCTTTAGCTGACGGTTGAATTGAATCAATGCGCTGTCCGTCCTTAAAGATTGAAATGCCTGTTTCAAGAAAACTGTTAAATGCATTTTGATTGCAACCTCGGTGTCTTATAACACAACAGTCTTACTATTTACAAATGTCACAACTAGAAATTATACATTTGCCAGAAGTAGCATGCATTATGGATTCTTCTACTTTAGAAGGTTACTAAACCAAAGATATTAAAAAGTTTAACCATATTCATTGGAAGCTATAGATTGTTGATGGTGCATAACTACTTCCTATAAAAGATTTTTTTTTCTCAAGTAAGCATAATTTGAGTATATCATCTTCACACTTCTTACATGTTCTGTATGTGATTTTCATTCACTAATGAAATTTTGAGATTTCCTTTTTTTAATTTTGACCATGTTTCCCATTGATACAGCAGAAATCAACTTAAAACCAGACTACAATCGTAGTATAGAACTTGACTTGGAAAATCCATTCATTTCTTGAAGTTTACCAACACAAATCCACGAATGCTGCTTTTTGCAAACTATCTCTTTGATTTGTTACTTAAAAATTTAATATCAAAAGTGATGTTAATTTAGATAAGATTGACTTCTAACTGCTTTCAGCATCATCTTTTGCATCAATTTAGCAAAAAACGTTAAAAAGGTTTTCAAGAAGAAAAAAAAACAATTATAAAGATGACTTCTTGAGCATTATCTGCCACTCACCATTTGAAGGAAAATGAGACCAACACTGTAGATATCAAATCGATCTGGCAGATTCATCTGTTAGCAAATAACAACAACAGAAATCTGTGTCAATGAAAGCAAAAGGTGAAAATAGACATGGAAGAATCCTCTCGGGGCAAACCTGCCACAAAACAGGGGAAAGTGCAGTTGCTACTGGAGCTGAAGGTGCAGAAGGAGTTTGTGTACTCATGATATATTGCTCTGGTGCAGCATATCTAAGAAAACACAGAAAATTGAATCCCTAAAGAAGAAATTTTATGGAATTGGATATTATGTTTTGAATTATCAATCAGATGTCAATTTAAAGAGTTTCTTGTAGAAAACTGCAATACTCCAACATAAATTGGTCTCAGCTCACTCATTCCAAACACAAAACCATAAATGACTCTTTGCCCTTTCACCCCCATTGCACCTATCTGCAGTTAATTTCTGCTTTAGTGTTGATCAACCATTGCTTCAGAACCAAGTAATACAGATAATTAATTATTATTGAGAAAGAGCTATCGAGAGAAATTGTCATTAGAGTTGTTAATCTTTCTATGCAAATGCGAAATAGATGAGTAATCCTGTCAACTTTTAGCTTAAAATTTGTTGACACGAACTTAAGGTCCATGATCTGATAATAGTGCAATATCGCATTGTTTGATTTGTATTCACATATCATTTGGGTGTTGATTTACTGGAGCCAGGGCAAATGAATCAATATCAAATGAAAACAAATGCTTTACAATAATGTTATACCGACAAACAAGAACAAAGGATGGAACTATGGAGGGTTTGTGCATTATGTGATGGTTATAATTGAATTTTTTTTTCACTTCGTTGCTTTAAAATGTTTTGGATTTTGAGCCTAAAACATGTAGACTTTTAAAGAATGAAGTTCTTGAGTTGTTGAGTTCTCTGTACTGTTGAATAACCCGCCTATATATATAATAAATGAAACCAGGGTTAAAGCATGAAATGTTGAAGTAGTGTCATAGGGAGGGAAGCTTATAAAGGATGAACTTCATAAGTTTGTATTCCACAATATATTTTACAGTATGCCATGGATCAAATCCTATTCTTAGGTTAAAGCCCTAACTGCCTTGCATTACAACGACAACCAATCTGGATAATATCTATGTTGCTTATAGATAGGGAATTTACCTTAGATCCAAAAGAAATTCCTTTGGAATGTAGTTGATACCCACTCTCAAATCTGCTGCAGCTCCTAGATCAATAATTTTAAATGTATGAGACCCTACTCAAGTTCCAAAACAGCAAAAAATTAATCTAGGAATTCTTGCATTAGAAAAATCTTTATCAACCAAGTCAAGCTTACTACTATTACCTTCAGAGAAAATAATATTTTGTGGCTTAATATCCCTGTGCACAATTCCAGTTGAATGAAGACCATCCAAGGCAAATAAGATATGTCTCATGATAGTCTGGATTATTTTATTTTCCCTTTCCAAGCCCTTGGGCAAATTCTGAACCTCCCCAAGTATCATTATTTCTACCTGATATTATACAAAAGGAGTTGGCAATTAAAAAGCTTAAACTGAACTAAGATAAAGTGCTGATTTATGAAAGTCAAAAGTACTAAATCCCTAAACTAGTTCTTAGCAAGAAAAGCAGTTAACATTCAATGGCATCTAATAATCTAACTATCCGCCTATAGCATTACACCACAAAGGCAGAGAAGGGGCAAAATTCACTGAGGATTAACATGTTATTTGATAAACAAGTTTCCCAATGAAAAAAAGCTAATGAGAGAAAGTAAGAACATTGTAAGGGAACTCTTTGCTCAGCATCAAATCTGAAAGTGTGGCCTCCCCCTCATATCGCCATACAAGCCAATATTCTTCTCCTTTCTTTGAGGAACCCTACAAGAGGTTTAAAGGTAACAGTTTCAGTATGAAGAGAAAAAGGCTTAAATGATATTACCCTCAGAAATCAAACTAAACTTTATCTATTGAGAGTAGTCATAAGTATTAAGACCTCAAGAAAACCGTATAGAAAATCAGCACAACTGTTTGCACAAGCTCTTCGAACACGCTCATTCATCCAGATCTCCACCGCACCATATTCCGTAGCTTTTTTCACCACCAAGTCACCCTCTTTCTGACAATGAACAAAACCCTTAAATTTGTTAACTATTGACTTCCCATATTCAGTTCCACTATTTCAAACATGCAAAGAGCCTATTCAATTGCCTCTGAGTAGTGGCCATGCAAGCCTAAGTAAACATACACCAATTCCTTTTGTTTGCAAAATCAAATATCTGAAAGTACTTTCTAATTAACGCAACCAAATTCAACAGCTTAACATCCCAATTCAGATAGTAGATTGATAATTAATTGTCACATGCAAGTAAAGATAAAGGAATTATGAAAGGAATATAGTTGTTTACACAGTGGATTTCTCAAACACGCAGCCTAACCTTTGAATAGGCTTCTTATTAGCCAATGAAACTTTATAGACGACACCAAAAGCACCCTCGCCCAGCTTCTTTCCCAAAACAAAATCATCCTGCAAAACCAGAAACAACGGTTTTTAACCATAAAACAAATCCTCATTGAGAAATATGAACCCCCAAAAACTAGATATGAATTCACTCACCTTCTTGAAAGTTGGTCTAAACAACCTCTCAAGGAAAGTAAGAACAAACATGTCGAAAAACCCAGGAGCGACACCTGGAGTGACCCAGAGATAAGACAGAGCACCCACAGCCAAAATAGCACTCGGCACGGTTAGGGTTAGCCCATCGGACTTGGGCAAAGTGCTTCTATATATGATATCACCACACTCCATGACGGTGCATGGCAACCCCACCCCCACTCCCACAAAGAGATCACGAACTGCATCAATGAGTTGAGCTTTCAAGGATAAAACTCTAGACGTTTTAGGAATTGAGGGGCTGGCTTTGGAAGAGAGCTTGAGTTTGAACTTGGTGCCAAGAAATAGAGTTCGGTAATTTATTAGTTGCTAGGAGTTGCAAGGATTGATAAGGCCGATGGAAGCTCCACCGGATGCAACCGTGGCCATGCCTATAGAAGAGAGAGAAGTAGGCTAATTTGGGAAGCCTTACCGAAGGAGTGGAAACTCAAAGAAAGAGACACTGCAGTTTACATGAATCAGCTTCAAATTTAGACCACTAGTTGCTTTGTCTTTTAGTTTACGATTTTTTTTTTATATTTAAATTCAATTTTGGGCTTGTTCTTCTTACAGTGACAGTTATTTCAAGTACTTTTTATGGAAGAGAGGGGACTTAACAGGATTGAAGAATCGCGCGCACCACATATTACACGCTCACAAAATTCACTCAACCAAGTTGATTTTATTTGGAAAATATATGCCTTATCCATTTATTATTTAGGTTAAATATAAAATTGGCACGTAAATTTCTCTACTTCTTCCATATTGGTACTTAAAGTTTTTTATTTCAAATTAGTACTCAAACTATTTTTTCGATCGAATTTAACCTCATTAGTTTTCTATGAGTTTTTTCATGAGGTATCAACGCTGGCCAATCGTATGGTGCCACATGACATCCTATTTGGCAAGGACAAACCATTATCTTCAATTTTTTATTTGTTTCTCTAGAAAAAAAAAAAAACTGAATTCACCTCGCTTCCTCAACCAAACCCTTCTTCTTCACAACCAACTTTGCTGAAAAAAAAAATTATCTCCATTCAACAATGTATCCGGCAGTCTCACGAACTTCATCTCCTAGATACTTTGGACCACATGTAGACAACAAAGAAGCAAAACGATGCAAAAAGAACCGCATGAACAATATGGTTTGACCCATGCTTGATTATACTCTTCTTCAATTTCCTAATGTTCTTCACCCCTGCTTGTGCTTTAATCATGACCATTTGTTGTCATAAAGTGAGATTATATGTTCAGGAAGCGGGAAACCAAAAAGAAAACATTTTTTTTCAAATATAGATCGCAAAGCACTTCGTAATGCTGTGCTATATTCAACTATCTTCAACCGACAATCATCGTTCAAGACAAGAAACTGATAGAAATTATTAGCAGGTATGATAAAAAGCAGAAAATCACTACAGATAATAGTTTTCTTTTGCATCAAAGCATAGCAACCACGAACTTGATACTATCATAACTTCAGTTCCTTGTCTACCATAAAATTCAAAGATATGGAGAAAAATAATGACAAGATTAATCATAGAACCACGGGGTGTATTATGCTCAACCATAATAAAAATTTTCTTCAATAATACAGCATCAAACTGAGAGGATAAAGAAAAGGACATTTCTTACCATATAAATTCCAAAGGGAAAACTATTCCTAATAACTTTAGCGACAAATGAAGATTCTCCATGTTAAGTGCAGATAAGCAATGATTATTATTTCTTAATACCATGTTAAGTGCATATAAGAAACGATTATTACTTCTTCTTTTTCAGGTTATTTTCCATGATTACAATGGTTCAAAGAATTCAGAAATAAATCTTCCTCAACGAAACATTAATGCCCAATCTTCACCTCCCTTTTCTCTCTCCATTAAACCCTCAAACCCCAACACCAAAATCCCCCAAATCACCCCATTAGCTTCCATTACAGCACCCTGCAACAACCCCCAAACCCTAACTCAATTCCCACTCAACGATTCAACTCGAACCCTCAAAACCCTTTTTAAAACAAGTTCCATGTTAGCTGGAAACAAAACCTATCCTCATTCTCTATAAACCCAAAATGCCACTTTTCCAAACATATATTGAAAAGGGTTTTGATTAAACAAAAAGAAAAAATAGAGAATCTTTTGATTAAAAAATTGAAAAAATTTTAGATTTAAAAATCTGAGAAAAAGATAAACGAAAGATATTTGAAAAGTCTGAAGAAGGAAGGAGATGAAGGTGGAGAAGAAAAAAAATCATTGACTGTCACTGCCAAATAGGACGCCACGTGCCAATTGGAAAAAAGTTCAAGTACCAATCTAGTATAAAAAAAGCCTTACGTACCAATATGAGAAAAGTGGTTAATTTTAGGGATCAATTTTACATTTAACCCTTTATTATTGTATTACTTATGGGTTTTTCGACCCCATCAGGCTCTCTTTATGGTTCAAAGTACGGGCTGAAACTGTCCAGACAGAGTTATAATAAAAAAGAAATCCAAAAACCTCAATGCTTGTTGAAACCCGACCGGCATACCGATCCGGAGAAAGGAGTAGAATCGATCTGAATCGTGAATCGTGACCGGACAAACCAGTAAAAAAACCGGTTCATTTTGGCTAAACTTTTCTGGCCCAAAAAAAAATCCAATCCCACAAGCCGATTCAAATCCCTTAAAAACCGACATGAACCAGGAACCGAAAATTGAACCAAAAAAAAAGGTAGTAAAATGGAAAAGGTGAAAAATATGTTCTTAGTTTTGATCATGAAGGAGAAGGAACTAGTCTGATGGAAGACAAAATGTTACTTTCTTGGCTCACTATACCTTGCATGAAATCCTCGTATCCAACAAAGAGGGCACTCAATGTTGTTTCATCTGGGAAACAACAAAATTCTTGATAAAAAGAAGCAAGCTTCTGCTATGAAGCTTCAAAGACATGGCATTAAACAAGCTTCAGCTAACAAGCTTGCAACTTCACTAGCAAGAAGTAAAGCTTGCAACTAAAGGGTTCTTTTTTATCTGGTGAAACTAATAAGAGGAGGCCTTTTGTTACCTTTCATAAAAAAGGTTCGAAACATTAAAAATAAAAACAAATAAAGCTGATTTATGTTTAAGAGAGACTCGTGTAATTAGAACAATAATAATAATAATTTTTTTAAAAATTTTGGAATAACTTAGTATCTCGTCGGTTTTACAATTTGAGCATAGTCATTTTCGAGCCAAGATGGTATTTAAGTAATGCCTTCCAAGGAAAGAATAAAGTTGTTTGGCAGCTTTAATAAAGACTTTTGGCTTAACTTTATGACTAACTTATGTCTTAAATAAGATCAAACGACTTTTCCATTTAATCTGTATATATCAAGAAGTTATAATTAAATCGATCGATCAATTGGTTCAATCAGAAATTAAAAACTTAACCGATTCAACTTCAAGTCAGATTTTTAAAACATTACCAGACTACTTTGTCATCTCTCACTTACACAGCCACAAATTAAAGCTGATAGACTACTACTCTACAGTACACCAATAACTTGAAACTGAGTTCATTTAGTAGAGTATGTAGACATGGTTATATCTTGATTTGTTACAGGGAATAGCCTGCACATGTTATTCGGAAGCTTTTACCAAGATATGCCCATTACTACTTCTTTAAGTAATTTAAAGGTAAACGCGTGTTAAGAATGATCAGATGAAAAATAAAAGAGATGTTGACTAATTGAGATATCTTGTAAGTAAAGATAACAAGGTATGGGAATTGGATAGCTATGATAAACAATTGGTTGTGTAGAAGCCTTCCAGATTTTCAACCACCATCGACTCACTATATGATGATTCTTCCCTCTCCCTTCTTACAATCAAGTTAGACCTAATGTTTCAATCACAAACGGGTTATTTGTTTGCTCTAAACAAATTTTTATCTATTTCTTTAATCTTTGACTAAATTTGATGTTTATTAGACAAGTGTTACCAACTCTGTCCATAAAATCACAAATTTGAAATGGAATGTATCAATCATTTAAAACATCATTTTATCCAAGAACAAAAATCTACTGCGTTAAAAAATTTCCACTTCGTATAATAACTGTATAAACTTATTACATAATACATTTTCACCCATTTTATTTTTAAAAACTATTCATTTTCACTTGAGTCCAATTCTAGTAATAGCTAAATACGTAACAGATAGTAGGTGAAGATGCCTAGTGGTTGGAAGTTCATGCAGGCCTGGGAGTGGGATTTAATACATGAACTATCTAATATACATAGTTTTACTAGCAAATGTAAGAGATTTTAGGGGGGAGGAATTTGCAATGGTTCACCAGGTGTGGGCTCTAAAGTCTTTGCATCCGGTAGTTCCTTCGACAAAAGCTCCTGTATTTCAAATGGAAAAAACACTTGCCTCAGCCACTTGAATATCTACTACATAAAAATAACAATATTTACTGAGTGATACAAAATGGAAAATAGGTTGGACTAAGTCCTGAAGATGAACACCACAGGTGGTGGATATATGAGTTTAGGTCCCAATACGAGAAAAAGTGTTTGCCAATGACCCTAAAACCGTTTCTGGATGAATATATCAAATGGGCGCCAGCCAATGCAGATACCATGGTTCATTTTTTTTCAAGAAAGGGGAAGGGAATTGACCTTGAATGATTCAATTGTTCCTTCACCCTGGACTATGCTGGCAAGAAATCCTTTGCTATCAAGATCTCCATTTTTCATTGGCACAATGAACCTAGAAAAGAATCAAGGAAAGGTCATATGCATGGGAACAGTAAAACGTTGATTAGGCATAGATTCAAGGACTAGTTCAGGTAATGTACTTGGCATGGAGCAGTTTAGCTAATTGCACTGCATCTTCTTGTCCAGAAACCAGCGTAAAATTTGGAAGAAGCTGCTTGATCACTGGGGTGATAACAATGTCAGCATGCTCCTTCTCAAGAAAATCTTTATTGTATACACAATGAGGTTCATAATAGAGAGTCAATTGGCCCTGTGGAGAAATGACTAGATACCTGAAACACATAATTCCAAGACATTGGGGAAAGAAACCTAATATGTGAAGATAGAACTCTAGAAGGGACATCGATAAGATACCAATGGTTAGTAACGGGGGATGCAAAGTCAAATTGACAAGTTGAAGCTTGGAAAGCTTTACCCATTCTCAGGTCGTTGCCATGGAGGACCCAGAACTGGCCCAGCAGTAGCTCGAATTCTGACTTTGGAACCATTCTCTGCTTCAACTTCAGACTCCTGACCAGGTTCTAGATATGTAACCTGAAAATTTCTAAAGCTAAGGTGAACTGGGTGTAAAATCATAAGCTTGCAAATTAGTTTAGAACCAGGTGCTCTACTACAAAATAGCTTAATGAAATGACAAG
>JABEZY010273910.1:0-18802 GCA_013467495.1 Gossypium gossypioides
CATTTTCTTTTTGTTTTCCATTTTTCCTCTTTTTTTTTATTTCAATTCATCTTTATGTTGTTTTCCATTTTGATTTTCCCTTTCTTTTTGTACTATTTTTTTTTTACAGTTTTCACCATCATTTCTGTAAAGACCTATTATTCTTTCTTCCCTTGTAACAGCTCATTTTCAGTGATATCAAAACAGTGATATTGGGACAAAAAATTCGATGTGAAAATATTTATTTTATTATTATTTTAATGTCTATGGTATGTTAGTAGTGTCGTATAAAAATTTCGTTAAGAAATTTTAATGTTTGCATGTTTAATTTCATAAAAAGAGCTAAATCGTAAAAGGTGAAAAATTAGAATTCTATAAGTTAAAGGTGTCAAATTGCTATGAATCTTTAATATGAGTGGACTTATAAGGTAATTAAACCATTATAATAAATAGTGGACATTCTTGGACATGAATTAAGTGATTTTGATGTTATAAACTAAGGTTAAGTTTGTAATTTAATAAATAATATAATGTAAAGTAAAGAAAAACAAAAGACATCATCTTTTGTTATCTCTTCCATTAAAATTAAAAAGAAACGAACCTCCTTGGAAGCCTGCTAGGTTTGGTCAAGCCTTCTTTGTGCATGTGAGTGATTTTTTATTCCGTTTTTAATGATTTTTATATTTTTGAAGTCGTTGTAGCTTAATCTAGCTAGCCTAGGGACTAATTTGAAAAACTACTAAAGGTTTAGCATTTTTCATGAATGATCTTGTATGATTTATGAAGTTTGATGGTAGATTATGAGTCCTTGTTAAATAAACAACTTTTGTAAAGTCATTTTTTATGAAATTATCATTTAGGGACTTATTTGTGAAAATAGTAAAATATGATGACAAAATGGTGAATTGTTGATTTGTGTGGGTTGATATGAGTCCCTAGATAAATCTTCTAGCATGATATATGGATGAAAATGCATGAATTTCAATTTACGAGCTTAAGGACTAAATTGTAAAGAAGTTAAAACATTAGGGACAAAAATGAAATTTTGCAAAAGTATGAAATTTGCACTGATTTGAATAGAATGAATATTAAATAGATTGAATTTTTTATTTAGATCAAGTTAAGCCTCATACGGATCTAGATCAAAGGAAAGATAAAACCTCGGATTAGTTGAACCTATTTTGACATCTTTAAAATTGAGGTAAGTTCGTATGTTTAAATAACACTTTAATATTATTTGATTTATGTGATATTATGCTATTTATCATATCATGTTACGATGGAAATCCAACGAAGTTACGACTACTATCCAACCCCGTTTGAACCTTAGGAATATGTAGGATACAAATGACATGTCATTAGGGTTACCATGTTTAGGTGCTGGTCCTGAATGTCCTACCGATGGCTGAGTTCCAGCATTTGTTGTGGATACTCTTCAGCTTGTGTGAGCAGCATCGTGTAGCTACATTTCGATCGTTAGCTTGAGTGAGCAGACCCATTTATAACTCGAGTGATCATCGATGTAAAGAAAAATGAAAAGGAATGGTTTCGACCATGTGTTAGCACACTTTGTGTAAGCTTCTCGTGTATTCGATATTATTCTAAGTGGTTTAATGGGCATGAAAAAGGAAGGAACGGTAAATGTTCCAATGGCTAAATTTTGAACTTATAGATAGGTATGAATTGGTGTTGATCAAAGTATGTATAACCATGTTTTATGGCAAGTATGAATTCAAATGTGCTATGTTCATGTATTATATCTTACCATGTGATGATATTGTTGAGTTATGTGTTAAAGCACTAACTATTGTTGTTGATGATGCTTAGGCTTGTGCCAAGCTTGTGTTGGATTGATTTATGTCTATTTTATAATATTTTGTATTAAAATAGTAAGCTATGTTCATGATTTACGAACTTACTAAGCATTTTATGCTTACGTTGTTTTATTTCCTATATTTTATAGATTATCAGAAGCTCGATCAGTTTGGAAGCTTGTCAGAGACTTATCACACTATCCATCAATAATATCGGTTGATTTTGATGCTTTGGGTCAAGGTTATAATGGCATGTATAGGTGAACTTATGTTCAAGGTTTAGTTGTTATGGTTGGCATGTATATATGGTATTATAGTTGGTGTACTTTTGGCACTTTGATACCTTGTTGGTTCATGCCAATATGGCTTGGTTCATGCATGTTTTAAATGACAAATTTGGTATGTGATTATGTAGTTTCAATGTGATCAATTGTGATGAGTTTTTGGTATGGAAATAGGTTAGATATGAATGCTTGAATATGGACAATTATGCACATGTTTAGATAGATTTGATGAATTATGTTTGAGGTGCCTTATTGGCATATTGGTTGAATGAATTATTTGTATATTGAAATGGTCATATTATGTATGTTTGGCATGTTTTGGTGCATTGATCATAAGTGCATAAGGCTTGTAGGTACTTATTGGAAATGTGTGAAAGAAATGGCTTGATTTTGGCCAATTTCTTGTCCACACGGCCTAAGACACGAGTATGTGTCTTAGCCGTGTGTCCCCTGTAGGTTTTAAAGGCTATATTTTGAAAGTTACACAGCCTAACACACGGCCTGGCATATGGGCATGTGAAGCCATTTCGAGTATTACATAGCTTGGCACACGGGTGTGTGGCTTGGCCATGTGACCCAAGTCAGAGAGTTACACGAGCACGGGTACGGGCTGAGACACGGCCGTATGTCCCTATTTTGAATGTTACATGGCCTGAGACACGGGCATGTGTCTCAGCCGTATGAGTCACACTGCTGTGTGACCCCTACAGTGTGAATTTTTCTAACTTTTTCCTCAAGGTTTCAAATGTTTCTAATTTAGTCCCGAATTATTTCTAAAGTGTTTCTAAGGCCTTGAGGGCATGAATAAGGGACGATATGCATGTGTATGAATGAATTATAGTATGATTAATGAAATGTTTGGAAATTAATGTTTTAAGTTACGTTTTTACGATAATGCTCTGTAATCCTATTTCGGTGACAAATACGAGTTAGGGGTGTTACATTTAATGGTATTAGAGCTACAGTTGAGTCGATTTTCAAACTAAACATAGCATGTATGAGTCTAGAAATACATGTCATTATATAACCTGTAATAGTGTAATGACTCTTAACTCATTTTGAACTATACTTTCATATAGAAATTGCCATCCAACGAGCTAATTCTAATGAGGCTAAAAGTAAAGCGCAAGCCTCCGCACAAGGGGCAGCGTTGAGTAGCAGTAGGCCTATATTTGAGGGTCGGGGAGGAAAGGCTAAAGAATCCTTCTTTCAAATGACGAATGAGTGGTTTACCCAGTTCATATGAACGAATCCGATGGCTCAACGACCTCTACCCCCACCTGTTCCCCAACCGGTTCCCATAGTTCCTCAAGGTTTGGAACCAATGCGACTTAGCAAGTCACCAGTTGATAAAATTCGTAAATATGGGGCTGAAGAGTTTAGAGCTATGTCTGAAGATGATCTAGAGAGAGCTGAGTTCTGGTTAGGAAACACGATCAGCGTTTTTGATGAATTATTTTATACTCCGGCTGAATGCGTGAAATGTGTTGTTTCCTTACTGAAAGACTCAGCCTATCAGTGATGGAAGACCTTAGTTTCAGTTGTGCCAATAGAGCGAGTAAATTGGGAATTCTTTCAAGCTGAGTTCCGTAAGAAATATATAAGTCAGAAGTTTATTGATAAGAAATGCAAAGAGTTTTTCGAGCTTAAACAGGGCTGAATGATAGTATCTGAGTATGAGAGAGAATTTATTCGATTAAGCAAGTATGCCCGAGAATGTATGCCGATCGAGATTGCTATGTGTAAACGATTTGAAGATAGATTGAATGGTGACATAAAACTGTTAGTCGAGATACTCAAATTGAAAGAATTTGTTGTTCTAGTTGATCGAGCACATCAATCTAAAGAATTAAGTAAGGCTAAAAGAAAAGCTAATTTTGAGGCTCGTAATTTGGGTAAAAGATCAGCGAGAAAATATTATCAATCACCGTCAAAGAATTCAAAAGAATATCATAACCGTTCGTCAGCTTTAGTGGGTTATTCTAGTAGAGATCACGGAAAACAACATGCGAGTTCAAAACCTCAGGCTACGTCTATAGCGAGCGTAGGCAGTGTGAAGAGTAACAAGCCTGATTGTCAACAATGTGGACATTGACATTTTGGTGAATGCAAGATGAAAGACAGGGCATGTTTTAAATGTGGTTCGTATGAGCATTTTATCCGAGATTGCTCAGAGAGACATGAAAAAGAAAAATCTTAGAATGTTCGACCAATCAATAAAGCTGTGAGAGGTAGACCGCCACAGAACCTTGAAAATAAGAAAAATAGCCGCAGTGGGACAAAAGACTCTGCTGTAAGATCTAAGGCACAAGCACCGGCTAGAGCTTATACGATACGTGTATGAAAGGAAGCGTCAGCACCAGATGTTATTACTGGTACATTTTCTATCTTTGATACTGATGTTACTACTTTGATTGATCCAGGATCAACACATTCATATGTATGCATAAATCTAGTATTAAATAAGAAATTGTCTGTTTAGTCCACTAAATTTGTGGTTAAAGTAACGAACCCCCTAGGTGATTATCTGTTAGTCGATAAAGTCTGTAAAAACTGCCCTTTGATAATTCGGGGTTGCAACTTTTTGGCTGATTTGATGCTATTACCATTTGATGAGTTTGATGTAATTTTGGGTATGGATTGGTAGACTCTACATGATGCTGTTGTGAACTGTAGACGAAAGTTTATTGTGTTAAAGTGTCAGAATAGTGAAAAGCTTCACATTAAATCGGATAGACTAGATAGTATGTCTAATGTTAATTCAGCTATGTCAGCACAAAGATATATTAGAAAAGGTTGTGACGCGTAACTTGCTTATATATTTGATTCTAGAGTTTCTAAGTTGAATCTAGAATTGGTTCCAGTAGTATGTGAGTATCCAGATGTGTTTCTAGAGGAGTTACTCAGATTACCATTGATCCAAGAGGTTGAGTTTTCTATTGAGTTAGTACCGGGAACATCTCTGATATCAATAGCTCCTTACAAAATGACACCTATAGAGTTGAAAGAGTTGAAAGCACAAATGCAAAAGTTGACAGATAAGGGTTTTGCTCGACCCAACTTTTCTCATTGGGGTGCACATGTTCTATTTGTTAAGGAAAAGGACGGATCCATTTGACTATGTATTGACTATTGACAGCTCAACAAAGTCACAATTAAAAACAAGTATCTATTGTCGCGTATTGACGATCTGTTTGATCTGTTGAAAGGTGCGACAGTGTTTTCAAATATTGATCTTCGTTCGAGTTATTATCAGTTGCGAGTTAAAGACTCGGGTGTGCTGAAAGCTGTGTTCAGGACCAAGTACAGACTTTAAGAATATCTTGTGATGTCGTTTGGTTTTACTAATGCACCTGCAGTATTTATGGATTTGATGAACAGAATTTTCAGACCGTATTTAGACAGATTCGTGGTGGTATTTATTAATGATATTTTGATTTATTCACGGGATGAGACAGAACATGCCGAGTATTTGAGTATTGTTTTGAAAACTTTCCGTGAAAAGTAATTATTCGCCAAGTTTAGCAAATGTGAATTCTAGCTTCGGTAAGTCAAAATTTTGGGACATGTTGTATCAGTCGAGGGCATTAGAGTTGATCCGAGCAAGATTTCAGCTGTAATAGATTGGAAGCCTTCGAGAAATGTATCTAAGGTCAGAAGTTTTCTGGGTTTAGCTGGATGTTACAGAAGATTCATCAAGGGATTCTCGATGATTGCTACACCATTGACGAGACTATTACAGAAGGATGTTAAGTTTGAGTGGTCTAAGAAATGTCAGCAAAGCTTTAATCAATTAAAAGCATTGTTAACCGAGGTACCGGTGTTAGTTCAACCAAAATCGGGTAAAGAATTTGTGATTTATAGTAATGCATCGTTAAATGGTTTGGGTTGTGTATTAATGTAAGAGGAAAAATTGATAGCATACGCTTCTAGACAGTTGAAATCGCATGAAAAGAATTATCCAACACATGATTTAGAGCTTGCAGCAATTGTATTTGCTTTGAAGATTTGGCGACATCATTTATACGGAGAAAAATGTCATATCTTCACAGATCATAAAAGTTTGAAATACTTGATGTCACAAAAAAAATTTGAATTTGAGACAATGCAGATGGCTCGAGTTATTAAAATATTACGACTTGATCATTGATTATCATCCAAGAAAGGCTAACATTTTTGTTGATGCTTTGAGTAGAAAATATCTATTTACTTTGCGAGCTTTGAACACGAAGTTGAAGTTGATTGATGATGGTTCAATTTTAGCTAATTTGAAAGCTAGACCGATGTTTTTATAAAAAAAATTACGAAGCTCAAAAAATGATGATGTGTTGAAAGCTAAATGGAAACAGATTGAGACAATTCCTAATTCAGACTTTCAGATTAGGACTGATGATAGTTTGTATTTTAAAGGCAGAATTTGCATTCTGAGAAATTCTGATCTCGTCTAAAAGATTTTATAGGAAGCTCACAGTAGCAGGTTGTATTCATCCTGGTAGCAATAAAATGTACGGTGATTTGAAACAAACGTACTGGTGGCCAGGTATGAAACAAGAAATTTCTGAGTTCGTGTCGAGATGTTTAGCTTGTCAGCAAGTTAAAGTCGAACATCAGGTACCTTCTGGTTTGTTACAGCCAGTGATGATTCCAGAGTGGAAATGGAAACGAGTCACGATGGATTTTGTATCAAGACTGCCTTTATCTCTAAGAAAGAAATATGCAGTTTGGGTCATTGTTGATCATCTGATGAAATTCATGCATTTTATTCCAGTGCGTACAGATTATTCACTCGAGAGATTAGCAGAGTTATATGTTGCTAAGATTGTCAGATTACACAGGGTGCTAGTTTCTATTATTTCTGATAGGGATCTACGGTATACATCTCAATTCTAGAGCAAGTTACAAGAGGCTTTAGGTACTTGTTAGCATTTTAGCACCGTGTTTCATCCTTATACCGATTGTCAGTCTGAGTGAGTGATTCAGATACTCGAAGATATGCTTCTATGTTGTCTTCTAAATTTTGAAGGTAACTCGGAGAAATTTCTATTGTTAGTTGAATTCGCATACAACAACAATTATCAATCGAGTATAAAGATGGCACCGTACGAAGCTTTGTATGGTCGAAAATGTTGAACTCCATTGTATTAGACAAAGCCTAGTGAGAAAAAGCTTCATGGAGTTGATTTGATACGTAAAATCGAAGGAAAGGATAAAATGATACAAGATAGTTTGAAAGTAATTTCAGATCGACAAAAATCTTATGCAGATTTGAAAAGAAAAGACATTAAATTTCAATTCATCAACAAAATGCTCTTCAAAGTATCGCCTTGGAAGAAAGTTCTTCGATTCGGTCGTAAAGGAAAGCTAAGTCTACAATTTATTGAGCCGTATGAGATTATTGAAAGAATCAGGCCAGTAGCTTACAGATTAGCTTTGCCATCAGAGTTAGAAAATTTCCACAATGTTTTTCACGTATCAATGTTACGACAGTATCGATTAGACCCTTCACATGTGATTTCACTAGTTGACATCAAGATCTAGCTTGATATGACGTACAATGAAGAACCGATCAGAATTTTAGCTCGATAGGTTAAAGAATTGAGAAATAAAAACATATCTTTAGTGGAGTCCTTTGGCAACGACACGGTATTAAAGAGGCTACCTGGGAGCCAGAAGAAGCTATGAAAGTACAATACTCGAACCTCTTTTAGGGTAAGATTTTCAGGGATGAAAATTCCTTTAGGGAGGAGAGTTGTAACAGCCTGTTTCTAGTGATATTAGAACAGTGGTTTTGAGACCACAAATCTGATATGAAAATATTTATTTTATTATTATTTTAATGTTTACGGTATGTTAGTAGTGTCGTATAAAAATTTTGTTAAGAAATTTTAATGTTTGCATGTTTAATTTCGTAAAAAGGACTAAATCGTAAAATATGTAAAATTAGAATTCTATAAGTTAGAAGTGTCAAATTGCTATGAATCTTTAATATGAGTGGACTTATATGGTAATTAGACTATTATAATAAATAATGGACATTCTTGGACATGAATTAAGTGATTTTGATATTATAAACTAAGGTTAAGTTTGTAATTTAATAAAGAATATAATGTAAATTAAAGAAAAACAAAAGACATCATCTTTTGTTATCTCTTCCACCGAAATTCAAAAGCAATAAACCTCCATGGAAGCTTGCTAGGTTTGGCCAAGCCTTCTTTGTGCATGTGAGTGATTTTTTACTCCGTTTTTAATGATTTTTATGCTTTTGAAGTCGTTGTAGCTTAATCTAGCTAGCCTATGGACTAATTTGCAAAATTTTTAAAGTTTTAGCATTTTTCCATGAATGCTCTTGTATGATTTATGAAGTTTGATGGTAGATTATGAGTCATTTTTGTTAAATAAACAACTTTTGTAAAGTCATTTTTTATGAAATTATCATTTAGGGACTTTTTTGTGAAAATAGTAAAATATCATGACAAAATGGTGAATTGGTGATTTTTTTAGGTTGATATGAGTCCCTATATTAATCCACTAGCATGATATGTGGATGACATTGCATGAATTTCAATTTATGAGCTTAATGACTAAATTGTAAAAAAGTTAAAACATTAGGAACAAAAATGTATTTTTGCAAAAGAATGAAATTTGGACTGAATTGAATAGAATTAATATTAAATAGATTTAATTTGTTTATTTAGATCAAGTTAAGCCTCATACGTATCTAGATCGAAGGAAAGATAAAGCCTCAGCTTAGTTGAACCTATTTTGACATCTTTAAAATTGAGGTAAGTTCGTATATTTAAATAACGCTTTAATGTTATTTAATTTATGTGATATTATGTTATTTATCATATCATGTTACGATGGAAATCTAACGAAGTTACGATGACTATCGAGCCTCGTTTGAACCTTAGGAATATATAGGATACAAATGATACTTTGATACCTTGTTGGCATGTATATATGGTATTATAGTTGGTGTGCTTTTGGCACTTTGATACCTTGTTGGTTGATACCAATATGGCTTGGTTCATACATGTTTTAAATGACGAATTTGGTATGTGATGATGTAGTTTCATGTGATCAATTGTGATGAGTTTTTGGTATGGAAATAGGTTATATATGAATGCTTGATATCTGGACAATTATGCACATGCTTAGATAGATTTGATGAATTATGTTTGAGGTGTCTTATTGGCATATTGGTTGAATGAATTATTTGTATATTGCAATGGTCATATTATGTATGTTTGGCATGTTTTGGTGCCTTGATCATAGGTGCATAAGGCTTGTAGGTACTTATTGGAAATGTGTGAAAGAAATGGCTTGATTTTGGCCAATTTCTTATCCACACGGCTGAAGACACGGGCGTCTATCTCAGTTGTGTGTCCCCTGTAGGTTTTAAATGTTGTATTTTTAAAGTTACACGGCCTGGCACACAGCCGTGTGAGGCCATTTCAAGTGTTACAAGGCCTAGCACAAGGATGTGTGGCTTAGCCGTGTGACCCAAGTCAGAGAGTTACATGGGCACGGGCATAGGCTGGAACACAGCCATGTGTCCCTATTTCGAATGTTACACGGGCATGTGTCTCAGCCCTATGAGTCACACAGCTGTGTGACCCTTGTAGTGTGAATTTTTCTAACTTTTTCCTCAAGGTTTCAAATGTTTCTGATTTAGTATCGAATCGTTTCTAAAGTGTTTCTAAGACCTCGAGGGCTCGAATAAGGGATGATATGCATGTGTATGAATGAATTATACTATGATTAATGAAATGTTTGGAAATGAATGTTTTAAGTTATGTTTTTACAATAATGCTTCGTAACCCTATTTTGGCGACGAATACGGGTTAGGGGTGTTATATCCCTGTTGCTATCTCGTGCCTCTGATTTGTTGTTATCCTATCTTCCGTTATACTCATGCGAGCTGTGTGTGATCAGGATATTGGGTTATAGTGTTACATCTTTTGGTAATTCAATTGTAATTCGCTGCAAAATGTTGTTTTAACAATTTCTCCATGGTTTGTAAGTGATTTTTGATTTGTTGGTCAGTTGGAGTGGTTTGATTGTGTCTATGTTTTTGTTAGGAGAAGGTCATGAGCCGTACAACTTGCCTTCGGTGAACTAGGTGTTGTAGGACTGTTGATTTTATGGGTAAGTGATCGAATGCCTAGTTAGGGGCTAAATTTTTCTAGGACCGAATGCCCTATTGTTAAACTGAATGCTTTAATTCTTATGGCCAAGTACTTGAAATCGAGTAGGGGGCTGAATGAGTGTTTCGATTTTGATGTGTTGTTACTAATTGACTTGTTTTGGATGTCGTATGTAGAATTCAGAAGTGTGCTGAAGTGTTGTTAACTAGAAAAGCACCAAGTGTGTGACTCCAACTTGTAAAACTGTGCAAACCAAAACTGTCGATGCCACACGGTCGTATACTTGGCCGTTTGTTAAGCTGTGTGTGTCACACAGGTGTGACCGGCTGTGTGGGCCACATAGGCTTGGTCAGGTAGGACGTGTGGTCCACACGGGCATGTCAGCCCATTTTGAGTAAGATTAGTTAAGTTTGTGTTTTGGATTATGTTTTTGAGGTCTGTAATTTTGTAGGTTCTGATTAGTGATATGCATGTTATTTGATAAATGAAATATGTTGTTTTTGTTGTTGTGTGCACATCTTTTGAAAGCATGTTAGCAGTATAAATTGTATATCTAATCTGTAAATCTGTGAGTATCATTAGCATGTTTAATCAGAATGTAATTGTTTGTGTTATGACCTTGCATGTGCATTAGGGTGGGATATGATAATATGATGGAGGAAGTTCTGGCAATCTACGATATGCATTTCTGGCGGTAAAACAACAATATATATTTTTGGCAGTTAAAAACTGCAATATCTAAAAATGGCGGTTTCTTGCATTTTATCTGGCAACTTGACTTCATTTTTCTGTAAATTGACATATGATCACTAGTTTGGTGTGTGAGGTTGGGTGGGTATTATTTACCCTATTTGGTGTGCTAGGTGAGACGGAGTGTAATGCCTTCCACCCGACTCGATGAGCTGGATTCTAGTATTGAGTGTTACATCCTATAATAGATGTAACTTAAACTTTTTGCCTATGTACAAGTTCTATCTGTGAATATGATAAAGTCTCTTGTGGGCATACATTGTATAGATTACATATACAATTCATGATAATAAAATTTCATCGATTTTTATTTTATCTCTCGGCCTACTATATACATATTGGAATGCTACTTAATAAACTTATGCTCAGACTTAAACACGCCACTTAACTTCCTCTGTATGCATAATAGCCCAATCTGTCACTCATTGGCGCAACCTTGGCCTCATCCCTTGGTGCATACTCCTTTACAACTTGAAACAAGAAAGAACTTTCATAAGTTCATAAGAACTTAGTGAGTTAAACCTTAAATACCTTATTCATCACATCCAAGCGTAATAGATGCTTCGCATGTCCTACATGTGTTCTAGTAGATATTTCACTAAAGATTTCCTTTAACATACTATAATTACTCCTTTTTATTTTAGACATTTGTCTTCCTCTCAGTGCCTTTAAGGACTTATCTTCCTTTCATATTCATTAAGCCTTTACTCTACTAGGCTCCAAATTCGGGGTCCAAACTCAAATGAACATTTCTTTCCCTTAAGCGTACTATCCTTACAATCTCATCACTTTCTATGTCCCTTTTTAAAATCTTATCTTTACACAGTTTTTATCCACTTCATTTTCCTTATTAGCATACTTAAAATCTTACTTCGTACATGCTGGTTTTACCACTACCTTTGGGTGAGGTAGACTACACCCATTACTTCACATAGAGTTCGCTCAGATCTTCCTTACTTCAAAGTACTATTTATACATGCCTATAACATATATCCCGAATTCGCCACCTATTCTGGCGTGCTCTAGCTTTACCGTTCATTTCTTGTTACTATACGGGGTTTGCCAATTCATTTACATACAGTGCCTTTCTTTTAGAGTTTGCTGGATACTTAGTTCTTTCTACTTGTCGCATATGTTATCTCTTACACTTACCATACCTTAGATTTCTATCTTTACTATGCCTTCAGAGGACCATTCATGTCATTCTTTTCTAATTCCTTACATTTCATTCATTCAAAATTTTACCATAAAGGCATTACCTCATTTAAATAGCCGCAAAGGCTTCGTCTGTATTTGCCACAAGGGTTTTCCTTTACAGAGTTGACACCAAGGCATCCTATCCTTAGGTTGCACCACGAAGGCATTCCTTTTCAGATATAGCCATGAAGGCTTCCTTTACAGAGATTGCTACAAAGACTTTTCTGTCTAGAGTTCACACCAAGGCATCCTATCCTTAAGTTGTGCCACGAAAGCGTTCCTTTTCAAATATAGCCACGAAGGCTTCATTTACAGAGATTGCCACAAAGGCTTTCCTGTCTAGAGTTTGCTACAAAGGCTTTCCTTTGACAGAGATTGCCACAAAGGCTGTCCTTTTATAGATTTGGCACAAAGGCGTTCTTTAAGAGGTTCGCCACAAAGGCTTACCTTTCCAGAGTTTTTCCACAGGGGTTGTCCTTTAACAGGTTCGCCACAAAGGCTTACCTTTCCAGATTTTTTCCACAAAGGCATCCTTAAATAGAAATTGCCATAAAAGGCTTTTCTTTTCCTAGTGATTTAGGCGATAGAGATTTGCCTAAACTCATACTTAGTTAGGTTTGCCCTTCATTGTCTTAGGACACACAAAGAACCATATTAGGTAATAACCTTCTTTAATTTTTTTTTTCCATATGATGCGATAACCCACCAGTTACGGTCTTACACGATATGGTCTTCTTTCCATATGATGTCATACCAATTACGGTCTTACATGGTATGGTCTTCTTTTCTTATGATGTCATAACCCACCAGTTACGGTCTTACACGATATGATCTTCTTTAGTGCCATGGCCATGGACTTGTCCTTGTAGATATTAATGTTTTTAGTCCCGACGAACCCCTTTGACTACTCCGGAAACAGACACAGACTCTTCATACTTAGACCCATCTTTCATGAACTCATCATATCTTGACTTACTTGTAAACGACACATCCGAACCTTTCAGACACATTAACACATTTCCATTATCCAGACACAAGCATCCTTTAACCTCAAGATTCATTTTTCATGCTTCGACCACAAAACTTCATGTTATCTATACATGCAAGTCCATAAATCTTATGTTTCTCTTTAGAGCCATCACGTCATATTTTACTAGTTCTATTTCACGATTTGGATACTTAGCATAGAAGTTTTTAGAAGGCATATTATACATGCATGAGTCAGTTTAGGGACTCACCTGATAACCTCAAAGGAAGTTTAAACTTCAGATCTAGCCTTTCCTTAAGAAATCAATAGTTTGGGCTCTAGATCCATCATTCAACTAGATGTTACAGCCTCCTCTACCTTGATAAACAGAGACACTTTGTTAGAACCCATTTGCGTAACCTTTATCATCACTTTAAAACCCAAACATATCACTAACCCCTACTTTTTTTTGTCAAGCATATTTATAGATATGTGTTCCCTTGACCAACAGAGTCATGAAACGTACCTTGATGGAAGGGAAAATCACTAACAAAAATTGGGGTTTCAGACTCATCTTAGAGAGATTTTTCCATTTACTTTTAGCCCTAGTTCTTAAAAAGGAAGATAACTCTCCCTTAACTTAACCCGAGTGTCCTGTTAACTTAACTCAAGCCTTTATGGAAACTTGGTAAACGTCACATCAATGTTGAGTTGTCTTATCTAAAATCTGCCACTTCTAAAAAACTCATCCAATTACTCCTTTAGCATTTAAACTTTCTAGTTCACGCTTGGTTATTTCCTACCCAGCTTACCTCATAAATTATTGGTATGGGACCACATTGGTTACAAGGTATATTATGCCACTAGCGTGGGCTCATATCCTAAAAATCATTTTACATAGCCATAAGCCTTATTTCACTACTCATGGTTATCTGATGTGGAATCCTTATTTAAATATTTTCCTTTCGGAGTTCGCCCACTCTATACACCACAATAGGCTTTTAGGCGAACACTACTTCGTTGGTCGTACTTCTTTTTAACTATGCGCCATATTTATATATATGCATTCTTACCAGTACTCCTTGATTCATCATACTTACCTTTCTTTAGAGTTTGTCATAAGTTTTGTTCTTTCAAAATAGCCTATACATTATACCTACCAGAGTTCAGCATGAATTCCTCTCCTTTCGTTTAGAATTCGTCAAACCAGGGCATCTATAATAGCCCGTTTCCAGTGAAATCAGAATAGTGGTTTCGGGACCACAAATCTAACATCAAAAAATTTATTATATTATTATTTTAATGTCTACAGCATGATAGTAGCATCGCAAAAAATTTTCGTGAAAAATTTTTATCGTTTGCATGCTTAATTTGATAAATAGGACTAATTCGTATAAAGTGTAAAACTTGTGTTCTATTAGAAGAAGGTGTCAATTTACTATGAATTGGAAACATGAGTGGCCTTAAATGGTAATTAAACCATTAATAAAATTAGTGGACAAAGTTGGACATTATTTTAGTACTTTTAAAGGTATATAAGTAAAGTTAAATTAGTAATTAATAAAATAACTTAAAAAATCAAATGAATAAAAGAAAGATACCATCTTTCTTCTTCTCCTCCAACCGAAATTAGAAACAAAGGAAGCCATTAAAGACTTTCCAAGGTTCGGCCATAGTCCTTTTGTGCATGTAAGTGTAATTTTGTTTGGTTTTTAATGATTTCTATATTTTTGGACTTGTTGTAGCTTAATCTATCTAGCTTGGGGACTAATCTGCAAAATTTTTAAAAGCCTAGGATTTTACCATGAATGTATGTTAGTTGTTTTTTGATGTTTGATGGATGAAAATAAATGTTTGATGATAGTTGAACAACTTTTGTAAAGGAATTTTTGATGAATTTGTCATTTAAGGATTTAATTGAAAAATAGAAAAATGTTCATGGTAAAAATATGAAATAAATAAAATGTAGGGCTTGTTAAGGGCTTAGATGATATTCAGCTATAGTAGGTTGGTACTAAACTGCATGAATTTTCATTTTTTTGAGCTAGGGACTAAATTGAAATGAATTCAAAATTATAGGGGCAAAAGTGTAATTTTCCAAAATATGATTTTTGGATTAAATTGAATAGAATGAATTTTGAATGAGTTAAATTTGATTATATAGATCAAGAAAAGCAACGTACGGATTTAAATCAGGGAAAAGTAAAAGTATTGGATTAATCGATCATATTTCTCTGTTCGTGTTTGAGGTAAGTTCGTTAATTTAAATAGCGTTCAATTATGTTCAAATTAAATGCTTTTATGTTATATATCGATGTCTTGACTCTACAAAAAATCCAACAAAGTTTCAGCAACTTTCGGATCCCGTTTGAACCTTAGGAATATATATGATACAAATGACATATCATTAGGGGGTATCGTGTTTCGGGTGCTGGTCTTGTACGTCCTATTGGTGGCTGAGTTTTCAGCATGTGTTGCAGTTGCTTGAAAACTTGTGTAAGCAGCACCGTGTAGCTACGTCCTGACTGACAGCTTGCGTGAGAAGACTCATTTATGGCTCGAGAAAGAGCATTGATACTAGATATGAGATAGTAGTGGTTTCGACCATATGTTGGCATATAGTGTGCAAGATTCCCGAGTATCCGATATTATTCTAGTGGTTTAACAGGTATGAAAAAGGGAATATTCGGCAAATGCTTCGATAAGTGATGCTATGAAAGTATGAAAATGTATGAGTTGATGATGTTTAAAATATGCTTAGCCATATGCTTGAAAATATGAATGCTTATAAGTACTATGTATAAAAGCTATGATGTTTTGAGATGATTTGCTAAGCTATGTGATTACCTAACTTGAAAGGTTGTTGTTGCTTAGGCTAATGCCAAGTCATGTTGGATTGTCTAAAATTGTTTTTATGCTTATAAATTGAAATGGTAAGCTTTGTTTATGAATTACGAACTTACTAAGCATTGTATGCTTACTTCATGTTATTTTCTTTTATGTTTCTAGATAATTTGAAGCTCGTTCGGATTAGAAGTTGTCGGAGATCCATCACACTATCCATCGGTTATATCGGTATATTTTGATGATTTTGAGTCATGGTTATAATGGCATGTATAGGTGTCTTGTTTAATGAAATTTAGCCATTATGTGTGGCTTGTATATATGACATTATGGTTGATGATCTAGTGGGTATGATATTATAATTATATGGTATTTTGGTGAGGTTGTTATTTTGATGTTATGATGGTTAAAAATGATGGTAGGGAAATGATATGGTATTGGTATTTTATGAAATGGTGAATGGTATGAATAGAGATAGTCTATGAATGTTGCTAATGGATTGATTTGGTAATTTGATAGTGATAATCTTTTGGTCAAATTGGTATGGTACATGTTAGTTATGAAAATGGACATTTGGTATTGGTTGTGCATGAATTTTGGGTATATGAATATATGGATAAATGTGGCTTTGAAATGGTTCGATTGGTAGTTTAATTAGTGAATGAATTGGTTAGGTGTTTAGGTAAGTTTGATTGTTGAAATTAAGGTGTCATTTTGGCATATTGGTTGAATGGATAGTTTCTATGTTGTGTAAGCTTGGATATGCATATGTAAAGTGTGTTTTGAATGCTTTATTTTGGTGCAATTGGCTTGTGCATGAGGTGTGAGTTTGGGTGAGAAAAATGGCTTGGAAATGGCCAATTTTTCATCCACACGGGTGTGTGTCTCAACCGTGCGTGACACACGGCCAGACGACACGGCCGTGTGTCCCCTGTAGCTTTCAAAGGGGTTGCAAGTCAGGCTGTTACATGGCCTAGCACACGGCCTGGCATACGGGCGTATGAGGTTAATTCGAAGGGTACATGGCTTGGCACACGGGCGTGTGGCTTGGCCGTATGGCCTAAATCAATGAGTTACACAGGTATGGACACGAGCTTGGACACGGTCGTGTGTCCCTATTTCGAATGCCCACATGACCTAAGACACAAGCGTGTCTCTTGGCCGTGTGACCCCTGCAATTTGAAAATTTTTAACTTTTTTTGAAAAATTTCATATATTTTCGATTTAGTCCCGATTTACTTCTAATGTCTTTTTAAGGCCTCGAGGGCTCCTAAAAGGGACCGTATGTATGAATTTTGTTGATGTTGTTATGATTTATGTGATGAATTGTTAATGTTAACTAATTGTACATTGTATGATGTTATGCTCCGGTAACACTCTGTAGCTTTAACCCAGCGACGGATACGGGCTAGAGGTGTTACAGCATCACTAGCGCACTTAGAAAGTCATTACACGTAATCTAATCCTAACGTTGGGCACTTGAAACTTACCCTTAAGCCTTACTTTTATAAACAACACTTAAATAGTTAGGACTTCGCTGGGCAGGATGTTACATAGAGATGGTGTGTAGCGGATGGGGGCAGGATCTGATCTGTTTGTTATTTTGCATCGTTAAATATTTCATGTCATCTGTATTTGCTCTGTTATAATCTATGTATTATTCTCTGCTTTTTGTTTTGTATGTGTGCTAAGCCGCACACTGGGCTTTGTAGCTCACTTAATTTGTTAACCTTTTCAAGTAATCCTCAGACTTATGATTGGCGGTGCTCGGGAGCTCGGATTGGTCTGACGCTTATGTTGGTGAAATAAAGTTTTACTTAGGTTTTACGGACTTTTGAACTATTAAATGTTTTTTGGACATTATTGTCAGACTTGGGTTAATTGTTGAATTTTTGACAATTTAGCTTCGCTTAACTGCAAATTTTACGTTTTCACATACTGGAATCACTGTTTTCAAAATTGACAACTCTGAAGTTTTCCTCTGCAAATCTAAATAACAAATCAAGTTTGATTGTAAGATAAGTAAGTTCAATGTGATTTTAAACTTATTCGAGATGTGCTAAAATTAATGTTTTTCGAAACAAACACTTAACGAGGTTTAAATCTAGAGTTTTTAAAAAAAGTAGATGATGTAGCCTCCAAGATCCGGCATAACATTTAGATCGAAATTGGAATGCTATATTTGGAGTCACTTTTAAGGTTTTGTCTTGTATAGGGCTTAGGTCCTTGATTATTTTATCCGCTTTTGTAATTGGGTTTGTGTTCTTTATTGTATGGGACGATGTCCCGACGCTTGTTTTCCTATTTCTCTATTTTATGAAATTTTGATCTTTGTCAGAAAAAAACAAAAATCACTACTTCACTAAAATTCTTGTTCTATACTTAGCTTTAGAAACCTCGCTGCGAATTGCTAGAAACGGGCCCACTGCATTTCTGGCCCATAATTAAGTTTGGGTCTTAGATTTTGTGGCCGAACAGACCTCATGCACTTGGGTATGGGGTAGGCCCCACCGAACCGAAGAATAATCTAAAAAAGTATTCAAATAAAAACCAAATATGACAACATTACCATAACTATTTAGTTCAAATGACAATGTCCAAACGTGTAAATTTTATTACTATACACTGATTTGTACATTTTAGTTTTATACTTTCTTAATTTCGAAATTTCGATCATCAACTAACAATATTTATTTATTTTGTTAAAGTTAAGTTTTATTATTTTCAACAAATAAAATAATATATGTAATGTTATGATAATTCGTTGATTTCACATAATATTAAAAAAATGTAATTCTAATTAATAAATTTAACTGAATT
>JABEZY010274003.1:8833-21484 GCA_013467495.1 Gossypium gossypioides
AATTAGGTCCAACTATTTATGTCATTAGTTTTTGATTTTATGGGTAATTTTGAAAGTTACCATTGATGAATGCTGGATTTTTGTGATGAATTAACATGGATTTAGAGTTTTAATTTTATTGTATGATAATTTTATCAAGTGATTTCAATAGAAATTGATTTTAGGACCAAATTGTGAAAAGATTAAATATTAAGGTTTAATACTAAAATTCTGTTGATCAAAGGTTGTATGATAGTTTAGATTATGTAGATAAATTGTCAATTGAGAAAAATTAGCTCATTTGATAGGCTAATTGGTGAGGGACTAAATTGTAAAAACTATAAAAGTTAGGGTAATTTTGAAAATTGAAGAGTATTAAATGTGAAGTGAATTAGAATTGAAATATATGCTAATGAGTGAATAATTTTATATTTTAGATCAAGAGCCCGTAGATAATCGTGAAAAAGGAAAATTAGCAGAATAGTCCTTGAACTACTACAAATTCCACAATTTAACCCAGGTAAGTACATCTAATTGCATTTGGATCTAGTTAATTGTCTGCACTTAAGTACATTTAGTTGCGTTTAGGACATTTCATTAGTATTTTTAGCATTGCATTAGAACTTAGGCTGCGTTTAAATACTAGATGCTTGTAATTGCTCGTGGAAGGGCTGTGTTCTGTGGCATTGGCAGGTGCAGGATGAGGAACAAGAAATAAATGAGTGAATTTTGTCAGGGCAAAAGGGTGGCCATATTGTTAGTTCATATGTCGTGGAAATACCGGGAAGGAGTCCAGTCAACACTCAGCGCATATCAGTTTCAGCCCAACTCTACTTGTACCAGATAAATCTATTTAGAAAAGAGGAAAGATAAATCTTGGGCTGTCGGAATTATCCTGAAAAAAGAAGAAAAAAACAATTTAAAAATAAGAAAAGGAGAAAAGCCTAGGGGCGAAACAACGGGTAGAGATTCTTAGGCGAAATAGAAGGTAGCGACTGAATTGAGACATAAAGAGGAAAATAAAAGGCAACCCCTTTCAGCCACTGTGCAGCTGAAGTATGGATTGGAAAAGTGAACGTTGTCTTCTAGACTTTCTTCCATTATTTCTAATATGTTCCTTTGTGAATTACAATGATGAAAATGATGTTTGAGTTGAATTTTATTTGCCAACTTATGATTTTAATCTAATAGGGTTGTGATTACTTTGATGAAACTTTAACTGTCTTTAATGGCTGCAGTATAAATCTAAACTATTTTACTGTTTCATTCAATTTTTTATTCTTTACAATATATGTGAACAATCCCTAGACATAGTCGACTGTGTAGCATACCCTTAAATTAATCTAAATTTTGAAAAGGTTAGATTAGTTAGACCGTGGTTGAATGATATGGGCAAGTACTCAATCAATACTTGCATTAGACCCTAGACATAGAGCAGCATTCATACAGAAGGGAACAGTACAGGGTACCATATTAAAGGCCTAAGACACAGGTAATCTAACTTGAGGTTTCTGCTCTCGGAAGAAGCATGCCGCTCTAGAACTCTTTTGGGTTGTAGGTTAGGTATGATTTTGCTTAGGAATTGCTGACAGGAGAAGTAGATTCTTAGTAATCCCGATCTTCCCACTCAATATCATGTAACCCTTATCTTTTTCCGTAATATATTTGCCATAGCATTCTTAGTCGTTTATTTATTCGTTGCATATTATTCACGTAATTATTCTCGTAATTGCCATTGCATTCTTACTTTTGCTTTGCCTTAGCATTTTCCAATATTAGTTAGCATACATTTCGCACTCAATCTTATTAATTTATTTTATCACTGCATATTTAACTCAGCTTTTCCATAACATAACATTACTAGCACTTTATTATAATAACTTGACCAATTCTATACCTAATCTGATCCCTGTGGAGACGAGCTCACTTATCACTTTATTACTTGATTCGGCGTGTATACTTGCACAATTCACATATCATATTTACACGCGACACGTTCCAACTTAGTATTTTCATTGTGCCCAATTGCCTTACACCGTAGAACCAGCTGATCTTCCATAGCTTTCCTCCGAAACCTCCGAATCAATATTAATAAAAAAACATTTGATGTTCTTCCTACTGTACGTTACCTTTTTTACCATCAATAATCAAAATTAGGTTTTCTTTAGCATCAAAACCCATTTCCATAACTCTTGCATCACTAAGCCCTATAACATTGTTACTAGGTAAGATTGGTTGAAAATTAAAAGGACCCATACCCCTCGCCTTCAGAAATTGATAAGGAGTGACAAAGTCCTCACCCCGACTGCTACTTGTCCTTTCCTTTTCCTTATCTAGTCTTTGATCCACGTTCATATCTACCTCCTTCAGCCACCGGCTAATCATTGGCGCCCCTCTTCTCGATGGGGCTATTAACTATATATCCTAACCAAATATTATCTTGGATGGCTCCACCGTTACCCACAGCGGGCAAAAACTCCCCCTATGTTTAAGCTTGCCATAAATGAAACAGAACATACTAAGCTTCTCATACTGAAATCAGGCGTACATAACCCGATTTCCCCCCAAAGTAATCTTTTTCCTATGTTTTAGTGGTAATCGAACATCCAACCTAACTCGTATTTTCATAAACCTTCTCATACTTGAGAGGACCATTTTTGTGTCGTAATCGAGAAAGACCCATAATAAAGTCCCAAATTGTCTCACCATTGACTCTGACATATAAATTTTGCATAAATCATGTATCTAAACCCAAAATTTTGCATAAATTAATGAAACGATAAGTAGATCTTCACCCGACTAAATCTTATGCAAAAGGAGCAAATGGTTATTAAAGAACCATGGTGACCCTTCCAAAACACCTCATTGAGATACCCCTTATAGGATGCCATAGATTAGCCACTATATTCCTCATTGAAGGAAAATACATTACACTTGCTGTCAAATAACTCCCCACCAAACACAGTTTATAATCCTCCTTCAATGTCGATTCATCTTCCTAAGCCTGAAATGGATTCTCCTTATTGTCTATGATGCTTAGATTACCCAACTCCTCTTCCATTGAGACCCCACCAGTTGACTAAACCTTGCTAAACAACAGACCAAAGAGTGACAATCGGCAGACAACCTCATGCCAGGCGACAGACTTCTAACATTAATATATATTTACTTGACTTTAAAAATATTAAAGATAAGTAGCAAAAATTAAATTGAAGTGGAGCAGGGTGGAGTAGGGATAGATGCATCTAACATCCATGGAGGTTGTAGTGGATTTCAAGATTATACATCCACGGTGGAGCGAGGCAAGTGGTGGAGTAAAGCGTGCGAACTGTGGAGCGGTGGTGGATTTAGGAACATCCATCTCTGCCTCACTCCATTGCCATCCCTAAGTAGTGGTCAGGGTTTGTTGATGCCTTTACTTGCATAAAACCCGTTGCCCCGCTTAAGGATCTTGATTTTAACATTTAAATCATTCATGATTTTTAAGCCCCAACTTTCACTTCATCTTCATGTCATCCAACTGTGACACACTTGAGTTGTCCACATCTTACCCTTAATCCAAGATTCTTCTATAATGCATTGACCAATATTAAACTTATGTATAATCATAAATTTTGTCTCTTAACATTATATTTTTTTGTTAATTTAAATATTATTTTTGTTTAAATTAAGTTTTACCCTCAACTTTAAAAAAAAAAATCAAATTTTACCATCAAATTTTAAAAAGAAAACTGTTGAATTGTTGTTTTTAACATAAATACTAATTAAAACGTTAAATTGTTAAACACAATAGGTTGCATAGCAATCCACGAGTACTTCATGTAATTTTTTTAAAATTTTTATTTTTTTGAATTTTTTATTTTTGAATTTTTTATAATTTTTAAATTATTTGTTAACGTGACATATAAGACGAATAGTGACATTCCAACATGAAGTAAACGTGGACTACCATGGAGTTATCATGCCAACATTATTAAAATAATTAATGTTTTAGTTTGCATTTCTCTTAAAAAAATGATTTGACTCTTTTAAAAGGTTAATGTCTAAATTTAACTAAAAAATCAATTTAACTAAAGATGTAAATATTAAAAACTAAATTTATCATAATACCATAAACTTACTTAACCTTTGCTTTTACCTTTTAGAATGTGAACTAAAATATCTATTATCATCCACAAATTACATACTCCACTAAGTTAATTAAGTAAGGTTAAATGAATTTTAAAGTTAGAAATAAAGTTAATTATTTGAGGTTTGAGTTTGACAATAATTTTTAATTTAGGGTTTACTTTTTTTAGCTTAAGGTAGTTTCTGATTTTCGTGATTATTTTTATATTGGGGCTTCAACTTGTATGAAACGATAGTTAAAACTCTTTTAAGACACTTATTTGGCACTTGTTCAAACCATATTAATGCTTTCCCTATTATATATCATAAAAATAGCTAAAATATCAAATCCTATTAAAAATTATGAAAGTAATGGAAGCGTAAATGCCCCCCAAAAAAAAGTGTGTAAAAGTAATGGTTAACTTAAGTAAATTCCCCCATAAATAAAATATATGTGGATGACATTGAAAAAGGCTTGGTCCACTAGCTGATCAAGTTCCATGGGATGTGATTGATGTGCGATTAAGATCTTGTTGTCTCTATTCTTGCTGGGTCTTTCAAGAGTATGAGTTTTGAGCTATCTTTCATTCCACACATATCTAAATACTCAATTGTTTTCTCTCTCTTTGTCTTTGAATATCAACCTCTATTGCCACACATGTAACCTTGTGTCCGCTGTTAGACCTCCCTTGCATTGTTCATTGGACCATTCTTTCGGTTTCATTTACATGATACAATAACACTTATATTTTTTAAATAAATTGATTTAATAAAATATCAATTATGTATATTAATATTCTTTTTATATTGTCCTCAACAGTTTTTGCAAGTTAAACAAAATGGAAATAAATGTTGACTCACCAATTATCTAATGTTTAACTAATACTAAATGATATTACGTTGTTGAATCGTAACACAAAAAGAAAAATTATATTAGTAGATAAACCTAAACATGTCCTTAGTATAATCGGAAATGAACAAACTAATTGAAAGACTAATATGTAGTTTATCAAATCCAACTACAGAGATGTTTTATCTTGAGCATCATAATGAATGATTCCAAGAAGATAAAGACATATATATGATTGATTGGATTGGCAGTACATTAGATAAGACCCAAGTAGAATAGATCCTAGAAGATAAAGACATATATATGATCGAAATTACATAATATATGAAAAGTAAACGTGACCACAAGTCATTTGTCTTTGTGATAAATGCCTTAATTACTATTTGATAGTAATTTACTTTTCATAAAGGAATGTGTAATGATTACTATGAGATAAAAATATGTTTATATTAGGAGAACTAATTTATCCCAAAAAGATTAAGAATATCCTAGGAGGGAAACACACTTATAATAAGGTCATTGGACGAACACTTATTAAGTAGCTTTCATAATGGTATATAATTAGAGAGAGCTTAGTGAAGATACTATAGTGGAATGACTTTGTGACTAAATAAATTTATAATTAATAGGAAAAAAGATGAAACTTAATAATAAATTATTTGATCCTTAATTATAAATTCCAATTAGTCCTTCTGCTAACTCGTTGAAACTAGAAATGAATTGTGTGTAGGACTAAATGAACATAAAAGAATGAAAATCATGAAGCTATAGATATGAGTTTTACTAACAAATGAATGGAAATGATGAAGTTAGAGAAATGAGTCGTATTCACAAATGAATGCATTTTCTCACTAAGTACAGGAATAACTTGAGAATTAATTTAAGTTTTTTGAATTATTATTTAATTAATTATAATTAAATAAGTGAAGTTTGAAAATAGATTTAAATTAATTATTCATTATGAATTCGTTGAATAAAGAAATTAAATATATTTCCTCATAAATTCTTTTACGGTAAAGTTGTCATGATTTCAACGAAATTAGAATTGAGTTGAAAAAATTATTTAATTGAGAAATTAATTTAGTTAACTTAATCAATTAATTGATATTTATTTTAGAAAATAGAAAATAAATATTGGGTTGGATTAAATTATAAATTGCTAAGTTAAAAGTCTAGGAAAAACATATTATTGGACCCAATACATAAGAGGCCCAAAACCATTAATATCATAATTGAGGGGTGACAACCCTAGTATTATTACTAGGGTGTTGGACTAGAGGAGTATTTTCTATTTCAATAATATTATTTTACAATGGCTTGTTCAATCAAGACTCTTCTATCTCTCCTTATAAATAGATGTCACTAGTTGATCTAAAATCATAAATTTTCATACATCGTTATTCTACCAGAAAGTCATGAGAATTTATTAAATAAGAATAAATTATATTTTCTAGAAATTATGATCTTTACCAGTTTCTATTAACAGAAATTACTTTTTTGTTGAAAGCAATAATATTGTTTCCTGTTATGTGATTGGTTCGTGTTGCTCGATCCCACACTCGACGCAATTTAGAGTACGAGGATAGCAGAAAAGGTCATTTGGTTGAAAGTCGGGATTGACTTGAATCCGTCTCACACAAAGTTAATGTACTTTTTGTTAAAAAGTTTATTACTATAAATATTACAAACATGCTTAGTTTTGAAATTTTAAATTTTTTTCTATAACCGTAAACTGTTTTTCTATATGGATTTTTCCAGCACAATGAAGGTAATAGTAAACTAGGTAATGTATATGTTACCAAAAGTCACTTCAAAGTTGACTGAGATCTTACTATGAGATACCTCGTAAATAAATCATAAGCAAATATCAAGGGCGGGAACCTCATATCTCTTCGTTCTTTTGTGCACTAGCATCCCACTAGTTCTTATTTCCCACTCGATTTCTACTTCTATGATTGTGGACGATGATGTGTTCTTTGAGCTTTCACTCATTCTGCAATTCACATTGGATTTTATCTTCATCATCTTGGTGTCAAACTAAAATTCTGTTGCGAGAAAATTTTCTCAGCTAAATTTGTAGGAGAAAATAAAGGAAAAATATCTCTAAGACATTGGATCGAATGAATGAGTTTAGCTTTCTTTACTGATAATGAACACAAGAATTATATTTATAAAATGAGAAAAAATGACAAGAATGTGTATGTTGAGGCAAGTTTTTAAAGTAGCTTCCTATGTGCTAATAGAAGTGACCACTCCGGTTATCATTGTGCTAGACACATAACTTGCCCTATTTGTTGGCATGTTTGACCGGAATATTTTGAGTATTTACTTGCATCTTTTTTGAATTTTGTACAACTAATCTTGTGTTTAGTTTTGTAGAAGAGACTAGATCAAGATTATTTTTCAAAGATTCTTATGTGATCTACTTCCTTTATATACTGAGATATGCAATCCAAGAAGATATGGGTTGACTTTATGATATTTTATATCCTGGATAATTGATAATTTGATGAGATTTGGGCAAATCAAGATGGATTAAGGGTTACTTTGTAAAGATGAATTCATACTCTAAATATAAAAAGATTGATCAACCTTGAAAGAGGTTTTATTATTAAAGAAAGTTTTTTTAAGTGGCTGTTGAAGTTCTAACGAAAATGGCCACTTCAACTAGCACTTTGATAGGTAGCATAACTCGCATTATTTGAAGTTGGAAATCTTTTCAACCAAATCAGTTGAGCAATGGCTTAAATATTTTGTGGACGAGTGTGGGTTGATATTTGAATATTCATCTTGTAAAGCAATAAGCCTTTGAAGATTGGATCTAATCGAATCAAAAAATCGAATCCCTTGAAATAACAAGATTAGATCAGAACTTCATTGAAAATTTATCTTGGAAATATTTGATTTATTCTAGACTTTGTGAGGCTATTTTTATGGTATCTTAATGGTAATTGACCTTTATCCTAGCAAGTCTTATACTCTTATATATTAGAGGCTTCTGTAAGTTAGAACTAACTAGAGTTGATAGCACTTATATGTTCATTGATGAACTTTCATTTAAGAGTGCATTGAGAGTGTAAAACAAGTTTGTTGTTTCGTTTTACAGCCCAAGTTCTCTACTTAAGGTGAGAAATATAGTTTTTTAGATACAAAATTAAGGTTGCTATATTGGGGTGTGATAGGATATAAATTGTACAACCCATTATTAATTTGTGTCAAAAATTTGATTTTAGTTTTGGAATTTGATTGCATCTAAAAAATAATATCGAAACAAGCATAAAAGTAAACACAAAAGAAAATGAAAGCATAGACTGCATCAAATTCCACCAAGGATCAGTTTGAACAATTTTATCACGTCTTCATGCAAAAAAATACAGTAGAAGAATTAATACCTTGAACGAGTGTGGTCACCATTCTCATTCAATTATTGGTCCGATTTTGTACGAACACCGAGCTTGATTGTCGAAAACCAACAGTCGCCCAAATATCTGGCCTCTAACGATGATCCACATTAGGAATTTAGAAAACCTTTTAAGATCGAGATTCGCTTTGCAAAAATAGTGCTAGCTATTTGATCACGCATATCCACACCCCTTTTGGTCTTAATCTTAATATTGAAAAGAAAATTAGAAGCAAAAATTCAAAAAAATAATTTTTATTATCTTTTTGCTTTTCCATGAGAAAAGGAGAAACCAAAAGAAAACAACAACAACTAGATATGTGTGGCTAAGTTAGAATATATAGGCTAGGTTTTTAATTAACTTTTGATTAATAACACTTTGGCCCTTGGACTTTGTTGAACTATTCAATTTAGTCTTTTCTAATTTTAATTTCCAAATTCCATTATCGTGTATGACCCATTAGACTTCCAATTATGTTGGCAATAATAATTATATTTGTAGATCATGAACAGTACCTAACAACTTGTAACGCCCTCAACTCGACCATTCAAACCAAACCACTTAACCATTTAAATTACCATTCAAACCTATTACAAGAATTTATTGGCTCATTCGTATTTAACTTGGCCCCCAAGGCTTGGTTCTAAATGGATCGTATAATCTTTTATATACATTCATATCACATTACATATATGCAACCCCATAGCTTGTTTTATTTTTTTCCAACTTAGATGGTCGAAGAAGGTGTTATCATCTTTCCTTCCACTAATGTTATATATATAATTAACCTTTTATTAATCAAATTTAATCAAATTAATTATGTTTTATGATATAATTTTATCTTTTAATCAAAACCAAATGAATGTCATCATTATCATTCACTAGTTATTATTTATTAATGGTTTATTTGTCATTTTGGTCCATTGGATAATTACTTTTTAGGTCCCCAAGTCTTTTTTAATTAAAACTCAATAGCGATTAAAATTTTACAATTTAGTCCCTTAGTTTTAATTAACTACACTTAATTTCTTAAGAAAACTTTAATATATTTTCATGATAACTCCGCAAATATTTTTATTTTATATTTACAGGCTCGATTTACAAAAATAGAGTTCTGATACTGCATTTTTTGACACCACTGAAATTCGAGTCGTTATAAAGAAAGTATAATATTAGCTATTTTCATCCTTTTGGTTACAAATGTTTTGTTTTAAACAATGAAAAATATATTTTATGAAAATTTGATGCCGAAAGTGATGAAGACATTTTTCTTGGATATTCCACTAATTCTAAAGCTTATGAAGTTTTTAACAAGAGAACCCTGATAGTAGAAGAGTCTATACATGTGAATTTTTATGAATCTAACTTTATTTAAGAAAGGATTCTATTGATCTTGATTATGTAGAGATTTATCAAGCAGGTCCAAACAAAGCATCACTTAAAGAACAAGTACTAGATGAGATGGTTCAAGAACTCAAAATTGATTATCTACAAGAACCAACTCAAGTTGGGAAGGAAACTAGCCACCAAAGAGAGCTATCACATGTTAAAGATGGCCACATTATTGATGATCCTTTTAAAGGGGTAATTACTAGATTTTCAATAAGGAATAATTGTAATTATGCTGATTTCATTTCTTGCATAGAACCTAAAAGTATTGATGATGAATTGAATGATGATTTTTGGATAATGGCTATGCAAGAAAAACTAAATAAATTTGAAAGAAATCAAGTATGGACCCTAGTTGAAAGACCTGGTCATCACGCAACTATAGGAACAAAATGGGTATTTAGAAACAAACTTGATGAAAATGGAAATATTTTTGGAAACAAGGCTAGTCTAGTTGCTCAAGGATATTGCCAAGAGGAAGGAATAAACTATGATGAAACTTATGCACTAGAAGCTAGGTTAGAAGCAATTAGAATATTGTTAGCTTTTGCATGCTTTCATAATTTTTAACTTTTTCAAATCGATGTCAAGAGTGCATTTTTAAATGGTTTATAAATGAGGAGGTTTAAAACAAGCTCCTAGAGCTTGGTATTAAAGGCTTTCTAAAATTTTGATTGAAAATGGTTTTAATAGAGGAAAAGTTGACACCACCTTATTTATAAAATCTAAAGGCAAAGATATTCTAGTAGTACAAATTTATGTTAATGATATTGTATTCGGTGCTACTAATGAATCACTTTGTCAAGATTTTTCTAAGATTATGCAAGGTGAGTTTGAGATAAGCATGATGGGTGAGCTCAATTTCTTCTTGGGGCTCCAAATTAAGCAAACTAAAAATGACATCTTCATCAACCAAGCTAAGTACATCAAGGAAATGCTCAAAAAGTTTAAAATAGAAGACTTAAAACCTCAATCAATACCAATGAGTAGCTTAACAAAGTTTGACAAAGATGAATGAGGTAAATGTATATATACTAAACTTTATAAGTCTATGGTAGGATCATTACTTTATCTTACCGCAAGTAGACTGGATATAATATTTAATGTATGCTTGTGCTTTAGATATCAATCATCTCCTAATGGTCTTATTTACAAGCCATTACGAGAATATTTAGGTACCTTAAGGACACTCCAAACTTAATGCTTTGGTAACCAAATGATTTATCTTTTAGTTTGCATGCTTACTCCGATGAAGATTTTGGAGAATGCAAGTTAGATAGAAAAAACACTTCCAGGACATGTAAATTCTTATGGAATATGCTTGTTTTTTTGTTCTCTAATAAACAAAATAATGTTGCTTTATCCACCACCGAGGCAGAATATGTTGTCGTCGGTAGTTGTGCCCAAATTCTTAGGTTGAAGCAATAATTAGTAGATTATGGAATTAACATGGATCACATTCCAATCAAATGTGATAACACTAGTGTAATATGGTTAACCAAAAATCTCATCCACTCTAGAACAAAGCACATAGAGATTAAAAACCAATTCACCCTCTCTTGGTGATTATCGAGCTTAACACATTGTGTTTGAGGAAAAGGTAGTGGTGGGTTTAAAACAATACTTGGCCCTAGTATCAATTGTGTGGCAAACTTAGCCACTTTATGTTCAAATGCTTTTACCAGTTTAACACTTTTTGTTGGTTTATCTACCAGACCTCCTAGTCAATTCTAAAACCCATCTCTTACCATAAATGCAAACACTTGCACCTATGTCCCTTCTTCAGCTAACACTTACCTTCCCTTTAGCAAATTTTTAGCTCCACCTAACACCATTCAGTTTTCTTTCCCCACGCCACTTATTCCGCCATCTAATCCTTCTTTTGTAGCAATTTTGCGTGTTCCTGTTGTCTTTGATTAGTCTTATTAGTTTTCCCTTTTCATTTACACCACTTAACTTAAATCATCTTTTGGTCTTACACATTCAATTAATATTGTGACAACCTTGCCACACTAGAAATGGTGTGGGACGTAACTTGGTATCTAGATACAGGGGGCACCAATTACATCACCAGTGACCTTAGTGCTTTGTCCAATGGGTCTTCATATAGGGTCCAGATATGGTTTAAGTTGGAAATGGTGCTTATATTCCTATTACTCATATAGGGTACATGTATGGTTCAAGTTTATCTAGAGTAGGAGACCATGCCTACCCGCACTATTACATCATAGCTTTTGTAGTGGCTACTTGGTCCAAAGGATATGGGCATTACTACCTTTCATAGAAGTCATTAAAGATAGTCCAAGCAGGGATGATACCTTCATTTTATTAGTGTGCTCAATTGTTTAAAGTTTTGTAGAGTGTTTTTACTCAAATTTGGATGATTATATCCAAGCATTTTCAACGTATCAAATCACTACTAATGGTTGAGCCTGCAACAAAACATGGCCTTTACCTTGAATTGATGCTCATTTGATCATAGAAACCATGTTAAACCGCTTACCTTTGGGAGGTCTTTAGTAGATCATACTTTGTTGTTTCATATGATGTTGGCCCCTATTCTTTTGGTTGTTTTGTTGTAATTACTAATAGTCATGGATCAATCCTTGTTTTGCTAGTTCTTGTTGTTTGCTCGTTTGGAACAATTCTAGGTTCTGGCCTTTTTGAATCATTGGCATGTTTGTTTGTTTGTTTGTTTTTTTGCAATCTGAGTGACTAATAAATTTATTTCATGATTGGCAAAAAAAAATTATCCTTTATTGAAGAAGAAATTATTTGTTTCACAATTGTGAAAAAATGTGAATAAGTTAAATAAAAATATTTAATTTAATTTTTATTTAGCATGCTTTGAAAAGAATACCTACTTAACTCGTTAAATAACATGTTAGCTTTCTTTTTTTTTTTTCCAGGGGTGTTTCAAAAATC
>JABEZY010274075.1:9511-20775 GCA_013467495.1 Gossypium gossypioides
CACTTTAATGCCTTACCGAGTTATGTCATATTGGTCACTTTTAAGTGCTTGTAATTAAGGTTCTTTTGGCATGTTTTGATGGCTTGCAATTGGTCTTGTATGGTAGTTAAGTGAACTAGATTGTGTGTTTGAGATATAGTCAAATTGCTTTGTTTTCATTCTTAATGTTTGATACAATTGTGGTGCTTTTGAATGGCATATTGGTTAGATGATTTAGGATGTTTGGAATGGTATGTTTATGTGTGTTTGAATAATGTTTGAATCCCTTGAATGTGTGCCCAAATGGTTTAAATGGTTAAGTATGAATTGGCTTGGTTTTAGGTAAGTTTTTAGGTGCATACTGCCTGGGACACAGGCTGTCACACGGTCGTGTGTTATTTGCAAAATTTTGATATTTCAAGTCTGTGTGTTTCACGGCCTAGTACACGGCCTGGAACATGACCGTGTGTGGCAACTCAGAGAGTTACACAGCCTGGCACACGGCCATGTGTCATTTGCAGAATTTTGATATTTCAAGTCAGTGTATTCCACGATTTAATACACGGCCTGGCACACGACCGTGTGTGGCAACTCAAAGAGTTACACAGCCTGGCACACGGCCGTGTGTCACTTGTTCAAATGTTACATGGCCTGGCCACACGACCTTGTGACCCCTATTTTTACATTTCTGTATCTTTTTCTTAAAACTTCTATTTTGTTTCGATTTAGTTTCGAGTCAGTTCTAAGCTATTTTTAGGGCCTCGAAGGCTCGATTTAGGAACAAAATGTATATGATTGAATGATTTATAATATGTTTAATTTATTTAAATGTTATGATGTTAAATGTTTTACGATTGTATGGTAATGCTTTGTAACGGTAATCTGGCAATAGAGACGGGTTAGGGGTGTTAAATTGGAAATAAAACATAGGAAATACTATAAGTAGGGTTCACCTGTAGAATGGCTTTAATAAAAACTTTTGTTACACCCGAAACCTTTTTAACCCAGAAATTTGAAATAATTAGGAGTTAAATTGAAAGAAACTATTAGTTGGAGGTCTTTATTGAAACACCAAGAAAAGTTAAGAATGAAATGGAATATGGTTGGAAATCGATCCTAGTTCGGTTAAGATATAATCAGTCGATCTCTGAATGGGAGACAAAATGATTATGAATGAACAGGTGATATGTAGTTGGAGACCACACATGAAGGGTAATAAATAGCTAAGAAATGAACCCTCAAATGAATTCCTCTCAATCTGTTCCATTTTCTCCTCTTCTTCAACCTCCATGGTTGCTTCGAGGAAGCGATGGTTAGGGAAAGCTTTGCAGGGAGCGACAAGCGGGAGGGTTAAGTTGGAAAAGTAGGAAAACTAGTAAACGGGTAAGGTTCTAAGCCCTTTGATATATATAAGACTTAGAAAACAAAGTTAAGAGTTTTTAGAAACCATTTTTAAGGGTTCTACATGTTTCTGGAAATTTTAGGTCTAAATTGAAAACACTGGGTTCAACCCATAGTTTGGTTGTCTTGCTCAGCTTCCAGTGGCACGGAAGCTCTGGCATTCGGGAAAGCCAAATGGACAAGGCAAAAGGGCATCAAGTGAGTTTCTACACTCAAAACCTAAATTGTAAAAGTATGGTTAATCCTTTTATGAATTTATGAGTATCTGCCATTTTAGTTTAATATACATAATTAGGGGAAATCATGAAAGAGAATAGAAGAAGTTAGGAATGTGAACATGGGATGATTCTGTTAGACCGCCATACGGTATTGCGGAGTGCATACTATGATGTGCGAAGCTCCGAGCCTTACGGAGGGAACACTACGATGCTCAAGCATCAATGTATAGGATGGTGAAATGGAGGAATAGAAGGAAGGAAATGGGAAGAGTGAATATCATGGTGAGGCTATAGGACTGACCGGAGGCTATAAGCCTACAATCAGTAAGACCAAAGCTGAAAGATGCTATGACATCAAAACTGAAGTGAGTAAGGCCATGCCTAAAAGATGCTATGGCATCATGGTAAAAACGACTAAGACCACAGTTGAGCTATGGTATCCTGGTACTCCACTGGGATAGTAAACATGAGAAATATAAGGTGTAAGACAATAGTTGGACTATAGCAAACCCAGGTAGTCCAGTAGGACGATAAACATGGATGATATTCGTTAAGACCACTGTTGAAAAACACTATGACATTAAAAGATGATTTGTTGGTAGAAAGAGAGTAAGACCATATCTAAAAGACATTATGACATCAAAGATAATCCGACGAGACGTTAAGCACTAGATAGTTCAATGTAACTTTAAACACGGGGTAATCCGCTGGGATAGTAAACACGAGGGTTTTGAGGGAAAGACCCTAGTTCGGCTAGGGCAACCAATTGAGTCTGCCAGGACATTAAACATGAGATTTAATTGTGTAAGACCATGTCTCGGATGTAGCGGCAAAGATGGTCTACCAGGACGATAACCATGGGTGGAGGATCAAGATAGTAACCGCGGGACAACCCACAAACAAGGAGAAAGGGTTGGAAGGAAAATAGACGTATGAAAAAACAATAGTTGAGAAACAGGTCGAAGGAATCCACAAATGAATAGTAATGTAATAAGAATGAGAATAGTATTCATGCAAGCCAGTAAGGCATAAGGGAAATAACCCGGCTAGAATAAAAAATGAGAAATTGACATATCAGCGGTAACTGGTATATAGGAAAATGAAGGAAGGCTTAATCCAAGAGATGTGGATGAGGACTCACCATTAAAGATTCGCGTGAATGTTAAGGAAACCCATTACACTAGGGGAATGATTGGGAATGCGTTGACTAGTTCATTGGGAACCAAATGGTAAGGAAGGGAACTCATGAGCTCAGATGGTCACTTAGCAATAGTGATTGAGTATTGTAGGCCATGGTGGCCTGAAACAAAAGGTTGTGCTATGCTTAAAATAAATGTAACACGAACAAGGTAGATTATAAGGAAGTAATCCGACCATGAATTAAATTAAGTAGGATTTGGTCTGTTAGAGTGGCGTAAAACCTGGTTAGTCATATCGGTAGAAGGAAGACAAATAAGTCATATGAGTTTAAGATGAAGACGTAGAACACCACGAACTAAATAGATTGAGAATAATCACCAAGAGCCTTTAGAAGGGTACGTTGGAATGTCGCATTAACACGGCAAAATGGTGGAAAAAAGAAAACCCCAATGGGGGTAAGTGGAATGAAAAATAAGTAAAGAAAGGGGTAGAGTCCGTCGAGATGGAGAGGCAATTAGGGGAATTGTCAAGGCTAATCAGAGGTTGGTAGAGTGAGCAGAAGAAAATCACTCATCGATTTATCCATAAGCAATATGAGCGGAATCAGGGTCGAGTCCTCTTTAGCGGTCTAAGAGAAATGATCCAAATGACAACAATTCACAATGGCATCATGAACAATCAACCAATCCATTCCTATGATGATGTCAAATTCATTAAATGGCAATAATATCAAATTAGTAGGAAAGTCGTATCCCTGAATTTTCAGTGGACACTATTTGCATACCAAATCAACTACAACACTCTGACCTAATGGATTAGCTACTTTAACTACATATTAGGTTGACTCAACTGGTAAATTCTTTTAATTTACTAACATAGTGCATATATATGAATGTGTCGATCCATGGTCAACTAATGCATACACAATAACATCAAAGATAGAAAAGGTACCAACAATAACATTAGGAGATAAGGCCTTCTCGCGTGAACGGATTGCATAAGCTCTGGCTGGAGCTCGAGCTTTAGATATAACTGCTGAATCCTTCATCCCACTTCTACTGACTCCCACAACACCACTATTTCCTGGCCATCTGCCTCTGGTAGAAGTAACGACAGGTTTTGCATTCTGATCTCTATTTGACTCCGTTCATTTTGGGAAATCTTTTTTGTAATGATCAAGAGGCCCACAAATAAAGTAGGATCCGTCTTTCAATCTATATTCACCAAAATGATCCTGGCCACATTGAACACATTCTGGTTTGTTTACATTTTTGACACTACCTGCACTGGTGACTGAAGGTGTTGGTGATCTCATGTTGTTCTATTTTGATCGATCTCTGGCTGAAATCCTAGATGGAGCTGAGAAATGACTATTCGATCCTTTCATCTTCTTCTGTGGTGGAGCAGAAAATGTTCTGGTTGAATTAAGTTTTTAGAAGTCACAAGCTTTCATTTCATTCTGCTTCTTATGATTATATACTTCCTCTATTTTCTAAGCTCTGTTAGACAAAACCACAAACTCTCTAATTTCCATTGCTCTAACCAACAGCTTGATCTTGTCATTTAAGCTATCTTCAAACCGTATACACATTTCTTCTTTAGAAGATACAAATTTGCGAGCATATTTACTAAGTTGAACAAACTCACGCTCATATTCCGCAACTAATCGGTTACCTTGTTTCAACTCGAGAAATTCATTTTTCTTTTTTTGAGATACCTGTTACTGACATATTTCTTTTGAAGGTAGCACACAAGATTAAAAGAGAGATTCAGTCTTAGTTTACACCATAAATATATCACAGCCTGACTCTGATACTAATTGTTGGAAAAATCCTAATTTGAAAACGGTTTTCTTGCATAGCGAAAAATAAAATTTTGAAAATCGACCTGATTTTTGATATTTATATCAATAAACCTGAACTAAATTCATACATGTGTTTCAGCTTAACGGATGTTTGTTATTCCCTACTTTCAACCAAATGATCTTCTCAACTATTCTCGTACCACGGACTACATCGAGTGTAGGCTCAAACCAATTGAATCGAAACATAGAACTAGAAAAAGTTCTCTCCTACGGGGTGAAAATAAAAATTCTCTCTTCTTAATAGAAACCGGAAGAATTGTTATTTCGAAAAATATATGTAAATGCTGAGAATAAATTCTCTCTAATTTTTTTGGTAGAATAACAATCTCTCAAAATTGTGTTAATAGCTCTATTGGTGCCATCTATTTATAGGAAGAGAAGGTAGAACCCCTGTTGAGTTGCAGTGGTTTATTTCAAATAGAAAAAAAACATTCGACCTAGAATAAGACTAGGGTGGACGTTACACCCTAGTATTCCTACTATGGTTGCCGCTCTCTTCATGTCCATTGGGGTTTTTAGGACTTTTTGACCCAATACTCAGTAATGTGATCCAACCTGATTTAGTTTATCTATTTCCCAAAATAAACTTTAATATTTATATATAAAACAATTTTCTCATTCCTATTTTACCATAGTAAAATTTTGACGATTTTACCCCTAGTAAAATTTTGACGATTTTGCCCCCGATAAAATATTGAGAAAATATGCTCAATATTTCACAACTCAACATGTCCATTATCACCAAATGGTTTATTTTCATTTTTGGACTTTAAAACAGTGCAAAAATATAAACTCATTTTTCAGATCATTTTTTTAAGTAATCCATATAGGATTGCAAATTGATCATTTCCATTTTCATTTCCATTTTTGGAAGCCTACATTCATTTCCAAATGATTTCGTTTCTCCATTTTAGGGAAAATCGTAATCATTCCTAAATGTTTCACATTTCTCTTTTCCTATTCATTTCGTTCATTTGTAGTCAAACACACAATTCATTTATGGTTTCAACAAGTTAGTGGAAGGACCAATTGGACATATGTAGTTGAGGCTCAAATAAATTATAATTAAGTTTCGACTTTTCTCCTATTAATTATAAACTTATTTAGCCATGAAATCTTTCCATTATAGTATCGTGATTAAGCTCTCCCCAACGACATACCATTACGAAAGAAACTACTCAGTGTTCGTCTAATGACCTTATCACAATTGTGTTACCCTCATAGGATATCCTTGGTCTCCTTGGGATGATATTCATTCTCCTAATATGATTCTATTTTATCTCATGGTAATCATTACATCTTCCTTCATGAAAAGTCAATTACTATCAAATAGTGATCAAGTCATCCATCACAAAAATGGACCACCTGCGGTCACGTTTACTTTTCATCAACCATGTAATGCCAATTAGAGAACGGACCACCTGCGGTCACGTTTACTTTTCATCAACCATGTAATGCCAATGAGAGAATATCATTTACCCATGTTTTGAGCTATTAATTACACTGTTGTGAATGACGCTACGTACTATAAAAGTCGTACACCCAATATACTAGCTTTCGGTTCATTATCTATTTGAACTCAAACTTTTACTTACATCAAAGTGTACAAGTCACGTATTTATTGTCCTCCATCCACTCAGGATTTAGGTATGTCATACTATGGACATAAGAAGTGAATAAATCCATAAACGGATTTAGAATCTATTCTGCTTGGGTCTTACCCAATGTACTATTAGTCCAGTCAGTCACATCTATGTCTTTATCTTCTGGGAGTCATCCGCGCCGATGCCCAAGATAAGGCATCTCCCCAGTTGGACTTTGATAGACGATATATTAGTATATTAATCAGTTTACACATTTCCTATTAGTCTAAGGACAGACTTAGGTTCATATACTAATACAAGTTGTATTTTCGTACTACGATCAGACCAAGTAATACCATTTAGTATTAGTTAAACATTTAGACAACCAATAAGCAACATTTGCTTCAATTTTTCTTTCTGTGCAAAAACCATGTGAGGACAATTATACAAAGTATATTAATGTAATCAATGAATTTATTTTATTAACCAATATGTTCGAAAAAATTAGTATACTTGGATGAAAATACTACACTTAAGGCACCAAATCCAACACTACCTCCATCCAAACCCGTTACACTTCCGCCTCACAAGAGGCATCCATCACCCAAGTAGACTCAAAATGAAAACATGGAGGATGCAACGCTAATAGATTCTTGTCATAACTTAGGGTCAGAAGCAATGGAAAATGACCCGAAATTGTGTGAACCCAATACAAGACCTTTGTGTTTAGAAATAGTTCACGCCAACCCGTATTAGCCACATAGCGATCAACATTTCCCAAATATTAGTGTGCACAAATCGACCTCGCTCCCAAGTGTACCACTTTTCTTTGAAACCCAAATCCAAAAGATCGCAATCCTGATGAACAGTACAGAAAGCCTCCATACAACATTCATCCTTCAACCAGTCTCCCTATTTCTCATAGGAAAAGAGAATCTCATTAAAATCACTCATCACAAACCAAGGAGTTTGATCCCCATCCGATAGACCTCGTAACAACTCCCAAGACAACGAACGGTTAATTTCTTCTAGATAACCATAGAAACTCGTGAATCTTCAAGAGTGACCATTATTACATTTTCAATCAAAACATCAATATGATTTACTAAAAAGGAACACGGAATAACAAGACATCCTTCTCTCCAATAAAGTGACAATCCTCTATTAGTACCCACACTGCTAACATCCAAACCATGGGCGTTTCCTTAACTCCGTCGAACTTTCTCCATCAATGAATTATGTATTTTTGTTTCCACCTGAAAAATAATAGTGGGGTTTCTTTCCCTCAGTATGTGTTGAAGGCATCGAATTGCCCGGGGATTCCCTAAAGCTCAAACATTCTAACTAAAGATTTTCATAGCGCCCGATTGCCCTGCCAGACAGGGCTAGTCGATGAATTAAAAGCTTGAACAGTATCCTACTCAATCGAGGCTATCATCGAATCCGGTATCATAAAAACTAAAGAAAATGATGAAGTATACAGTTATTTTTTCCCTTCCCCAATCTTCATGGGAAAAATGTTCCACAGTTGTCGTAGTAGTAACAACCCTAGACTCTCTAAATGACCCATTTCCTACAACCATCCCATCCAAATTTATCCCTAGGATTGCACCTTCCCAGTCATGAATACCCACATATTTGAAAAAGCCTTAAATCTCCACTTGACCAATCGGACCCTCGTGTGCCTTATAGTTGTCTTTCTTGTCCGGCCATGTGACATCTTTCTCATCTTTAAGCCAAAAAGTAGACGCCACCATTGCCCTTTTTGACAAAGCCTTTAACAACATATCCCACTCAAAAGGGATCTCGTTCTTCCTATACACTCTTCAGATAGGGCAGGAACCTTCAACATGGCCTAGTCACCTATATAGAAAATAAAACACTGATAGCCTCTTGTATTAGAATCTGGTATAAACAAACTGATTGTTTGGGAGGGCAATCTTCTTCTGTCATTTCAATGGAATTCGAATATCTATCCTTGTCCGAAGTTCCAAATTGTAACACCTCTTAGCTCATCAGGAAGACATGGCGTATAACAATTAGCCAAACAAATCGCCCAACGGGTTGGGGCGTTATTGATAGACTCAAATCCTTTGACTTAATTTAAATCTTTGAGAAATCATTTGTAAGGATTCTCTTTTTAGTTAAAGACCATTATTCTTGGCTTATCTAGTAACGCATCCTTGAAAAAAGTAATAGGAATTAATAAAGGCAATCTTTAAACCATACATTGCCATATATGGCGAATACACTTGATAGAATAGGGCAAGTTTGTAAACTGCAAATCAGGGGGTTTTGGCATACACACGTATAATAAGGGGCAGTTCCGCTTTAAGACAAAACAATACGGTTGTGGGGTAAAAACAAAAGTTAAGTACAAAATGTATTTATACACCATCTGCCAACTAGCCATGCATAATACAAAATAGATAAGTGGCTTACTCGCAAACACAACTCTACCGTAGTCCCCATCTACTAATATTCTTCTACTACTCAAAAGCATGAAAAAGAAAAGTAACAGAGTAAGTTCAATTGACTTAGTGAATTCCAAATAGACACTGAATGATTATCAGGTTATCAATAGTAAACCCAAAAGTAAAGACAATTTTGAGACTCAGTCATACAGACATATCATGCCAAGTTGCCAGTATAGGTATCTGGCGATAACATTTCACCAATATAATGCATATAGTACCCCTGGCAGATACATACTGCAAACTTATACATACTTCTCTCAATCATGTGTGTTTACCTATGACCCAACCTTGTACCAGCCTCGGACCAATATTTCAAAAATTAGAATCGTATATCACTAATAATAATTTTAATATTCACAGGCAAGGTAAGCCTGTGATCTACTAGTTCGATTTGCAATAAAGCTCTCCTACTAGAGGCATCACAAATAATACTTCTTTCCACATTTTCACATGTCATAGATAGTCTTGTACTGGGCTCGCACACAAGGTGGGTATTTTTATCTTGACCATGGCCATGTTCACACATACAACACTGACTTAATACACATACGTAATACATACCACATCGACCCATTTCCAGCAGAAACAACTTACCTTACACAACCACACATCATAAAGCTTCATAACTCAAAGGAAACAAAAAGGAACTCACCAGATACTTCAAGACAAAATCTACTCTACTGGTCATTTGCCTTGATTGCTCGGACCTTCATTAGCTTTTTGAGCTAAATAAGAAGCGGTCATAATTATCAAACCATTTATCTACTAAAATTAGATCATGCATGCACAAATGCAAAGACGTAAATTCCCTCGTCATCAACCTAAGGGTTTCTCAAAAATTACCAGCCAACTGGTACTTACCAATGGCGTTTTGACAAGCTTTTGTAAAACCTTCCTTATCTCCTCTAGCAAAGATAACTAAAAAAATTTTGAAGCTGTACGGAAGAACACAAAGAAAACAAAGGTGAAACATATCGACTACAGGCATCCTTTTATAGCACAGATAGCGAAAAATAAGCTTAGTGAGAAGGTCAAAAATCCCAATATCGCCCTTGAAATTTGAGACTAAGCTTGCCTAACAAGATTTGAAATATAATCTTTTACCAAACACAACTACTACCACTAACCAGAGTGGTAAAACATTACTTGTACACTTGAGCAACCAACTAAACAAGTCATTCAACTACCTAAACATATTAAGCTGTCATCTACAATATCTAATTCAATTCCAGCTATGTCTCAACTAAATTCTAACGATATTCACTAAGCTATTGTTTCCACATAAAACAATCCTATTGCTAACAAGTTTCCCCAAAACGTCTAGGGTTGGCAGATTGTCAAACAAAAGAGTTTGCCAAACCTTGAAGTTCGCCAAATAACGAATTCTAACAAGGCATCCCTAAAAGGGCGTACAATCGAATTCACACAATACACCAACCAAACATTTTAACAAATAATAAGCTAGTCTAACCATTTTACTACCCTTGGCTTATTCAATTATATGCCAACAGCATAATAGTATGATCTGTGCCAGGTGAGCTGTTACACAAATAGCCACCAACTCCGATGCTGCTAGGTTTGGCATCATAGTGAATATAAGTCCCAAGGAAAGGCCCAAGTTGTTTTATCATTCCCTTCGACATCAAACCCGGTGAAAGATCATAGACCTGAGTCCAATAGTCCACAAAATGAAGTGGAACACGTAGGGATCCTCCCCCAATTGCAGTCGATGGTACACCAAAAGATGTTTGTTAAATGTCCAAGGATCGCCATCCATGACTCTTTCAATGTCAAATTCATAGTAAAATTAGAAGAGATACCGCTTTTTGCCCAATTAAGAAATTGTAATCCCACCATATGGATGCCATAGATTTACAAGAGTCGTTCGCATGGCTTGTAATTGGATAATTTTGGCTGTCAGAAAACTCCCTACAAAGTAGAGATCGTTTCCACCTTCTTCTTCCCCTTTGCATGAAGTGATCTACCAAGCATCCTCCTCACCACCGTCCAACGAAAAAGCCACTAAGTCAGCCTCCATAACTCCCTCTAACCCACTTCAATCAAACAAAAAAACAAAAAGACAATAGATCAAAGAAAAGAAACACCGTCGCAAATAGTTGGGAAACTAAACAAACGTGCAAAAGAGCAGACTAAACATGTTCTATATCGAGACTTAAATCAATTTTTAATTATTTAATGGTGTAAGAAAAAGAAATTATAGAAAGTTGTGTCGAAAACAAAAAGAGATAAAAGAGAAGCATTTTTTGGGTTACCATATTTTTTATATAAAATAAAACATTGTTTTTTAGATATTCTAAATTTAGAGACTTAAATGTTACTTTTACGTGTAAGTTTTTTTAACATAAATGTCCTTTACATATATTCTCCACTTTACATTAATGTTTTTAACGTTTAATTTCTGTATTTTCATACCTTATTAATACTGTTAACTACCTATTCACAGCTATATTCAATATCATTTTTCTCGATCAATATGATCCTAAAACAAACATTATCCTATTGATAATTAAATACAACTTTGAAATAATTTATATTTCATTTTAATTTTAATAAAATATTCTTATTTTTAATATTATTATTC
>JABEZY010274105.1:2235-13629 GCA_013467495.1 Gossypium gossypioides
GATTTGTAGTAAGCACACGGTAGATCTTTGGCAGTATCTGATTGTTGTTTTGGCACTAGTACTAGTTGCTTACTAGAAATTTTTATATTATATGCTATTCTTGCTTTGTTATATATAAAAATTCAATTATAGCAAGCCACCACATTTCTATCAACATGGTACTAATTGTTTCATCCAAAGCTTTAATATAAATATCTATTCAGTCCTTTCATTATCAAGATAAATAGTGTAATCCTTCGCTGCTTTGGTCATTTGCATGCAACTTTATACTAACAGCATGTATGATGCAGATTAATACAAACAAAAAGAATGGGAGTTTTAAGTTTCTTGAAACTGCAAAGGACTTGCCAACCATTAGTAAGTTCAGAAACTACACCTACCTAGTTTTGCTGTAGATCTTCAAATTATAGCATATGAAACTCTGTTTAATCACCCTGGACATAAACTTTTTTTGGCATCTGTGATCGTAATTATGGTTGTCGGGCATATTTTCTAGTTCCTAATAATGTTGTAAATCATTTTTATTTCAGTGACTTCAAACATTCATTGCATCAGCACCATGATGAAGTGCATAGCGGTAAGATTTATTCCATCCTACCATACACTGAGCAGTTTACATGCATTTTCTTCTGCACATATATGTTCGTCCAAGTTGTCAATTCAAAAGAATTTTAGACTCTTAATTGTCGTAATCTTTTCTTCTTCTTACTCTACTCTCCATTGAGAAACATTGGATTTTTTGGTTGAAGTTCAGTGCTTTCAGAAACTTTAAACCTTCATGTACAAGTCTTCTTGACTGAAGTCATATAGTGGTGCCTAGGTTCTTTGAATCTTTGCCACATGCCATAATCGCTAACTCATGTTTTGACAACTTATTTTCAGCTGGGCGCAGTTGAGTTTCTTAAGAAACCGCTGTCTGAGGAAAAACTAAGGAATATATGGCAACACGTGGTTCGTAAGGTTGATCTGGATACTGCTTGAATGACAATGGAATTTACATGTAAATGTCCATTAAGTACTTTGTTATAGAAATTCTCATTTTATTAGTCATGTACAGGCATTCAATGCTGAGGGGACAGACCTGTCTGAATCGGTAAAGCCTGTTAAAGAATCCTTGGTTTCAATGTTGTACTTACAATTGGAAAACGGAGAACCTAAGAATAAAGACTTGGATAAAACCCTGGATGCATCTGTGATTCATGAAAATGACTCTGAGCCATCAACAGGAAGTGATAAGTACCCAGCTCCATCAACACCACAACTAGAACAGGGAGGGAGGTTGTCAGCCAATGGAGATTGCCAAGATCATGCTAACTGCTCGACAGAAAAAGAGAGCAGTGAGCAGGATGGAGAATCCAAATCTGTCGAAACTACCAGTGACAATACAATTGCTGAAGTAACTATACCAGTTGGCCAACCTCAGGGACCAAGGGATACCAAGGGTAAGAGTACCACGTATTCTCAAACAGAAAACGGAGTAAATAGCAAAAATTCTCAAGCTGTTGCTGAAAAACCCAGTACGGTTTCTGGTATTCATAGTTCTTGTCTGAACAAAGCTAATCGAAAAAAGTCAAAGGTAATCTAGCTTAAAAAGTCATTCGCTGTCATCTTTTATAGGCAACATTTAACAAGTTTCTAAAATGCATAGAACCTTACTCAAACTTATGGTAACATTCCCTTCAGCTTGCAGCATATCTTGCACTTTTCCAGTTGTCCAGCCATTATCTTTCATCAGATACTAGCAAAGGAAACATGCTTACTGAGAGTATTTGATAATCACTATTCTATCATCACCTGATTCCAAAATCCATCTTGTTTCTGTTCAAAACTGAAGTTTTAGGTGATTACTTTTGAGATTTCAAGACATTACTTCCAGCTTTGTCATCTCACTATTTGCTATCATTATCCACTTCTTCAGATTACACCACAAAGTTTTGGAAGAAGTATAGCATTCACTTATGTTGTCTTTTTCTTCTTTACTCCTTTGTTATATAAGGCCTAAGATCAAGTCCTCGGGCTAACACTTTCTTGTAAACAAGGAAAAAGTTGAAACAAGTAGGTTGGATGGGTTATAGCATACATAGACTTGGATAAAGAGCTCCCATCAAACTTTTCTTGATTACTACTTTCCTTTGAATATTTATGGTTAAGTAATTTTGTCATACAATTGTATATGGGTGTAGATATTATATACATTCTTTTTGGTCTGAATTTTCAGGTAGACTGGACACCGGCACTCCACAAGAAATTTGTACAAGCGGTGGACCAACTAGGTATAGATCAAGCCATCCCTTCTCGAATACTAGAGCTGATGAAACTAAAAGGCTTGACCAGGCATAATGTTGCTAGTCATCTACAGGTTGGTAGCAGTTTTGCCTTCCTGATACACAATCTGATTCTATAATAAAAGTGCCTTGTTCCTGTTGAAAATTTAGTTCTGGTTACAGTTTTGCTTCAAAAGAATGATTTCCTTTTTTATGCTAGCTAAGCTTAGATAGTAATCATTAGACATTGCAATTACATGAAATTTACCTTGTTTAAATAACAGTACGATTAGATTTTGCCCTTTTCTTTTTCTTCTCTTCGCCTTGAGCACTGGTGAATAAAATGATTCGCCTTTTGTTTGTGAAGCAGAAATATAGAATGCATAGAAAACATATTTTGCCCAAGCAGGATGATCGAAGGTGGCCACAAAGAGATCAAACCCAAAGGAGTTGTTATCCACATAAACCGATCATAGCCTTCCCACCACATTACTCAAATCATGTTGTCCCAGTTGGTCCACTCTATCCCATGTGGGGAGCACCTCCTTATCCATCCAGCATCCAAATGTGGGGTTCACAGGGTTACCCCTTGTGGCAACCAACTGAAAGTTGGCATTGGAAGCCATATCCAGGGGTGAGTTTATTAGGGTCTACAATTTCATCTTTTTTAACTACTTGGCTGACTCAATTAACCGGTATGTTACTGTGCATAGACAGAGATATGAAATGCAGCTACGTATTTGATATATGTTCATTTTTTATTATTCAGGTGCATGCCGATGCATGGGGCTGCCCTGTTATGCCCCCACCTCATGGATATAGATCTGCATTCACTCAAGTGAGTAGTTATCAGGTATACATACAATGACCCTTTTTAGAATTAAAAAAAAAAAAGGAAAAGCAAATAAGTATATGAATGAATTTTAATATTTTGTGAATCTGCAGAATGCATCTGTATTTCATTGTTCTGGCACCATGGACAACAGAAGTGGCATGCCTCAAAATTCTGTTGAACATCAGCCAGTATGCTACAATGTGTCTTCATCTGATATTGCACTTTTATTTTCACTAATTGTGTTTTAACCCTGTGATTAATTTGTGTTTGAATGCACTGCAGGCAGAGGAGGTAATTGACAAGGTTGTGAAAGAAGCAATAAACAAGCCATGGTTACCTTTGCCTTTAGGCCTCAAGCCTCCTTCCACTGAAACTGTGCTAGCTGAGCTCTCTAAACAAGGCATCTCCACCTTCCCTCCTCACATCAATGGCCCTAATTCATCATGCCATGGCACCACGTGACTGGTTTGTTTTTGTTGAAGTTGTGCTTCAGCTGCTTCAAGATTTAGTCAAAATAACCTTGCTGGTATTTTGTTTCATTATTGTTGCTAAATTTAGGAGATTGTTGATCATAAAATCTGGTAGTTGCTTGATTCTAGGATATGGTTATTTTTTCATGTATTTAAACAGCACTTCAGCTCAATAAAAGTGTGAATCAACTAGCAATTATTTCCATCTTTCTTTTCTCCTAGCTTTTTATCTTTCTTTCTTCAAGTTACAGCAAAATTTTATTCTAAAAGATTGAATTTATTCCAACAAATTGGTATCAAGAGCCATGAAAAAATTTGTCTTTTATGGATTCAGAAATTTCTTTTGCACTTGCACAAGGTAAAGAAAGCAAGAATGAGTCTCATTTAGAAGCAAATGATCTCTAGGAAGTTGTGGAGGAAGATTACGGAGTTCTTTCATTACCTGCCAATCCAACTATGGCTGTCAATCCAACTTCTTTCATTACCTGCCAATCCAACTATGGCGCAAATCAAGAATTACAAGGAGAAGAAATAAAGAAAATTAGGAGAAGAAATAAAGAAAATTAAAGGCAAGAGCTATGTTATTTTCTGTAGACTCATATGAATTTTTTCTCAAAATCATGACAATGAAGTTAGCTTTTGAAGTTTGGAATTTCTTGAAGGAGTATGAAGGAGAGGTAAGGATTAAAGAAATGAATGACTCTGAGACGGTGAAGGAGTACTTTGACAAATTGTTTGGAATTGCAGACAAAGATTATTTTGATTTGGAGTACTTCGACAAATTGTTTAGAATCGCAAACAAAGATTATTTTGATTTGAATTTCCTTGTTCTAGATTAGTTCAAAAATTTCTTCTAATTGTTCCAGAAAAATTTGAATTAATCATTTCCTCGTTGGAAAATACTAAAGATCTGTTAAAAGTTAGTTTGGTAGATTTGATGAATGTTTTGCAACCATAAGAGCAAAGAAGGCTCATGAGATCTGAAGGGTCTGTTGAAAGTACATTAGCTACGAAAGCTCAATACAATCAAAGAGGGAAGGGAAGGAAACATGAGAAGAACAAGAAGGGAAATTCAGGTTTTGATTCATCCATTACAAATATTGTAACAGCCCAATTTTTTGTGGCGTCGGAAACAGTGGTTCGAGACCATTAAATCCGACGAATAAACTCGTAAATTTTATTATTTAGTACTTACGAGTTAAATGTGATTTTAGGAGAATTTTTGAAGTAGTAATTAGTGTGTTATAAGAAATTATTAAGTTAAGTGATTTATAAATATTTTTATAAATATTTACGGAGTGTCATTAAGGTAATATTAAAGTTAGAAAATTTTAATGTTTTGATAGTTAATTAAATAAAAAGAACTAAATTAAAAAAGGTGCAAAACTTATTAATTAAAGAAATAATGATTAAATAGATTACATGTTAAATAGGGAGGACTTAAGGAGTAATTAGGCCTAAGTGAAGAAGCTGAAACGGCGTAAGCACAAAAAAATGACAAAATGATGTGATTAAAAGGGCAAAATTGGAAATAAGGAAATTTAAAATATCAAATAGAAAAATCTAAAGGTTTCTAGGCAATTCTTCTTCAATTTTCAGCCAAAAACAGCCATAAGAGAGCTTCTTAAGCTGGTTTTTCATATTTTTACTTTAAATGAGTTCAATTCTTGCTTATTTCTTGTAAATTTTATGTTTTTGAGACTTTTACAATTAGGTCCAATTATCTATTTCATTAGTTTTTGATTTTATGGGTAATCTTGAAAGTTACCATTGATGAATATTGGATGTTTTTGATGAATTAACATGGATTTAGAGCTTTAATTTTGTTGTATGATGATTTTATCAAGTGATTATGATAGATATTGATTTTAGGACCAAATTGTAAAAAGATTAAATATTAGGGTTTGGTATTAAATTCTATTGATCAAGGGTTGTATTATAGCTTAGAAAATTTAGATAAATTTTTAATTGAGAAAAATTAGTTCATTTGATGGACTAATTAGCAAGGGACTAAATTGTAAAAGTTGTAAAAATTGGGGTAATTTTGTAATTTTGAAAATTGTGGGGTATTAATTGTGAAGTGAATTGAAACTAAAATATGTGCTAATGAATGGATAATTTTATATTTTAGATCAAGAGCCCGTAGACAGTCGTGAAAAAAGGAAATTAGTAGAATAGCCCATGAACTACTACAAATTTTACAATTTAACCTAGGTAAGTTCCTATGGTTAAAGTTTAATGATTATATTGAGTTGATGAATGATGTTACGTATTTAATATATTATTGAAAAATAGAGTGTTGTTAAATTTATTATGTATTTAGTATATTGTTGAAAAATGAAATATTGTTAAATTATAAATTTAAATGAATATTCGGTTAAAGTGGAACGTAGGATTGAGTACCATCGTTCTGTGGAAAAGGATGAATTGACGGGAAATTACCCAAGTAAACCGAGGTTTAGCATTTGTTGCGAACATTCGTGTTTACTTTCCGTTTAGCTCATACGAGCTTCTGTTAACTCATATGAGTTTCTGTTCAACCCTAATGGGTTTCTGTTCAGCTCTTTTGAGCTTCAGCTTAACCCTTATGGGTTTCCGTTCAGCTCTTATGAGCTTCCGTTCAACCCTTACGGGTTTCTGTTTAGCACTTATGTGCTTCTGTGCAGCCTTCGGGCTTCTGAATACGAGGTACTCATATCTGTAAGCTGTTCTTCGATTTGGTAAGGGTTGGTAAGTGAAATTGTGAAATTAATATTGGAAGAATTATTGTTATTGTTGGTATTGATCTGAACTAAGTGGATTCATTGGTTGAAGTTGTGATTGACAAAGAAAGTACATTGAATGCATTTATTTTTAGTTGATGTGTTAAAGTAGGTTTGGTAAGATTTATATTTAAAGCCATCGAACTTACTAAGCTTCCTTAAGCTTACTTGTGTTGTTTAATGTCCTTGTAGATTAACGCGAGGTCGGATTATTGGATCAATATATCAAGCCACACTATCCAAGTTAATCCAGTAGCTTTTGCAACGTATATTTTGGTTTATATGGCATGTATAGGGTTGAATTAACAATGAAATATTTTGAAATGTGGTTGTGAATGATAAATGTTTGGATATGATTAGTAGTGGACTTTGATAATTCAATGAAATAGGTTGAATAGGTAAGTTTAAGTAATTGAGTATTTGTGATGTTATATCATACTTAAAACATGATTTTGGTTTGTGTGGATTGCTTGTTTGGGATGTATTGAGGTATTAAAATGTTGTGTATAGGTTGATGTTAAAATGGGTTAGAAGAGTGGCCTTAAAATGACCTATTTTCGTCCACACGGGTAGAGACACGGGCGTGTGCACACGGCCTAACACATAGGCATGTGGTCCGGCCGTGTGTCCCTTGCATCTTAAAATTGAGAAACAGAATGCCTAGGTTTTTGCACATGACCTATCACACGGACGTATGGCTTGGCCGTGTGACCCAAGTCAAGGAGTTACACTGGCATGGACACGAGTTGGGACACGGTCGTGTGCCTCACATCGAATGCCCACATGGCCTAAGACACAGGCGTGTCTTTTGGCCGTGTGAGCCATACGGCCTGGCCATACGGGCGTGTGTCCCCTGCACCTAAGGAAATTTTTAAAATTTTGTGAAAAATTCTCTGAGTTTCTGGTTTAGTCCCGATCTATTTTTAACTTGTATTTTGGGCCTCGAGGGCTCATACAAGGGACAATATGAGTGTTTTGTGAATGGTTCCTGATATGTATATTAAATGTTATAAAATATTCGTATTTAATCCATAAAGTTTGGTAATGCTCCGTAACCTTATTCCAGCGACGGATAAGGGTTAGGGGTGTTACAAATACATGAACAAAATTTGATTTACTTCCTAAACACTGTGGAAGAAAGGGTCATCCACCTTTCAAATGCTGGAGAAAGTCAGACCAAAAATCTGAAAAATGTCAGAAGATGGGACATCATCAAAGAATTTAAAAAAGCAATACTCAGCAAAAGACTGTTGCACAAGTGAATTTGCAGCAAAAGAATGTTACTCAAGTTGCTGATGGAGAAAAGGAGGAGCATTTTTTTGTGGCCACTTGCTTTGCAATCTCTCATTCAAGTGAGAAATGACTCATTGATAGTGGTTGCACCAACCATATATCTTTTGATCGTGATCAAAGAGTTGGATACTTAGGTAATTTTCCAAGTAAAGATTGGCAATGGAGACTATATTGCGGTCAAGGGAAAATGCACAGTTGCAATTGAAAGCATTTATGTACAAATTTATCAAAGATATTTGTACCTAACATCAGTCAAATTCAAAAGGGTCTCAAAGTTATCTTTGAAACAAATCAGTGTTTAATTAAAGATACAAATGACAACAATGTATTCAAAGTAAAAATGAAAGGGAAGAGCTTTGCAGTTGATTTATTGGAGAAGGAGAAAGTCATATTCTCTACAACAAATGTCCATGCTGAAGTTTGTTACAAGAGGCCTGGACATTTCAATCATGTAGCTGTTGTAAATTTACAAAGAAAAGAATTGGTTCAATGTCTCATTTGTCTTGAATTTGCAATTCCAAAGTGTAAAGCTTGCCAACAAAGAAAGCAATTGAGACTTCCATTCAAGCAATCATGTAGCTGGTGTATTTTGGCAATTCAAGCAATGGATTGAAATGCAAAGTGGACACAAAATTCAAGCTTTGAGATATGATAATGACGAGGAGTACACCTATAATTAATTTAATCTTTTCTGTGAGGAAACGAAGATTGAACATAAACTCACTGATGTATACACTCCATAATAAAATAGAGTCAACGAGAGAAAAAATCGTACCATAATGGAGATGGCTAGATGTTTGATGTTTGAAAAGAATTTGCCAAAAAAATATTGGGCAGAAACGACACACACTGCAATTTTCCTTTTCAACAGGTTTCCTACAAAAGTTGTTGCAATAACAACTCCGTATGAAGCCTGGTATGGTTTTAAACCTTCTTTGAAAATTCTCAAAGTATTCGGATATTTGTATTTTGTTTATGTTCCTCAAATTAAAAGGGACAAATTGGCTAAAAAGGCGGAAGCAAAGATCTTTGTTGGCTACAGTACAATCTCAAAAGCTTATAAAATTTTCCAACCAAGCACTAATAAAATTTTGATAAGAAGAGATGTCCATTTCATGGAGAATGATGAGTGGAATTGAGTAGGAAAACAAATAGCTGTGGTACTTGATCAAGTTTCAAAATTACAATTCAAGGAAGATGAGTCGGTTGATGATATGCCCGTTAGAGGCATGAGATCACTTTCTAATATTTACTAAAGATGCAACGTGGTTGTACTTAAACTAACAAATTTCTAGGAAGCTGAGAAGGATCCAAAATGGATTTAAGCAACGAAGGAGGAACTCATGATGATCGAAGAAAATGATACATGGAAGTTGGGAAAAAGACTTGCAAATAGAAAAGTGATTGGAGTGAAATAGGTATTTAGAACCAACTGAATCTCGATAGCTCGATCAACAAGCATAAAGTTAGACTTGTTGTAAAAGGGTATGCTTAGATTTTTTGTGTTGATTTTTCTGAGACTTTTGCTCTTGTCGCTAAACTAGATACAATCAGGTTGTTACCTGTGGCAGTTGCACAAAAGAGCTGGAAAGTCTATCAACTTGATGTTAAATCAACATTCTTGAATGGCTTCTTGGAGGAAGAAATTTATTTTGAGCAACCTAAAGGTTTTACAATGAAAGGATAAGGAGATGATGTGTACTTGCTCAAGAAGGATTGTATGGCCTAAAACAGGCATCAAGAGTATGATACAACAAAATTGATGAGCACTTAATGCAATTGGATTTCAAAAGTAGTCTCAATGAAGCTACCCTCTACATTAAAGGTGATGAAATCAATTTTGTTGTTGCTTCCTTATATGTGGATGATTTGATGGTCACATAAAGCATTGAAGAAATTGTGAGAAAGTCCAAAGAAGATATGAAACAAACTTTCGAGATGATGGATTTGAGAGAAATGACTTGTTGTCTAGGAATGGAAATAAAGTAGAAAAATAAAGAAGTGACTATTTGTCAAAAGAAGTATGCTAAGAAAATTTTGAAAAAATTCAGAATGGATGAATGTAAGAGTGTAGATACTCCAATGTGCCAAAAGGAGAAACTAAGCAAAAAAATGAAGCTGAAAAAGTTGATAAAACCTTTTACAAAAGTCAAGTTGGTTGCCTGATGTATCTAACGACTGCAAGACTTGATATCTTACATTCTGTAAGTCTATTATCTAGATTTATGAATTGTGCAACTGAAGCACATCTTACAACTGCTAAAAGAGTCCTTAGATATGTAAGAGGGACACTGGATTATAGAATCAGATTTTGTGCAAATTAGGATTATGTTTTGCAAGGTTATTCAGATAGTGATTGGGGAGGTTCGCTTGATGATTTGAAAAGCATTTCAAGTTACTGTTTCAAGTTTGGTTTAAATTATAGTAGAAGTTGAATTTATTGCAACTAATGCTGCTATCAAACAACCTTTGTGGTTAATTTTTTTTAACGAATTTGAAGCAAGAAGGATGCACAAAAGTGTTCGTTGATAATCAAGCTGCAATTTCTATCTCTAACAATCCTATTTTTCATGGGAAAATGAAGCATTTCAATGTCAAATTATTTTCTCTTAAAGAAGTGCTGAAGAAAGGTTTAATTGGTTTAAAGTACTACAAATCTAAATTTCAATTAGCTGATATATTTACAAAGCTCTTACCAATAAGCAAGTTTGAGTTTCTTAGAGAAACTTGGAGTTTGCAGCAACCAAAGCAAGAAGGAGTGTTTAAGTTATGCTTCAACTGCTCAAGATTTAGTCAAAACAACCTTGATGATTTTCTGTTTCATTATTGTTGCTAATTTAGGGGATTGTTGATAATAAAATCTGGTAAGATTTGAAAAATTAGCTTATCTTGTTAAATAGGAAAATGAATAATATATGATAATATTTGATTTGATTTGATTGCGTAAATCTTGTAAATACCTTAATTGTAAGGATAAGCTTCATTTCGTTTGTTAATATAAATTTAGTTAGACCGTTGGATTTTGAGGAGCTTAACTATAAATAGGGAGCCTCCCCCTCAGTTATAAATCACCCATTGTATTTCATTCTTTAATTGTGAATACTAAATTGAGAGCATTTACTTAAACACCTTTTGTGCATTGTTTTTCTATGGTTATTCTGTTCTTTTGAGCATTTTTTTTGGCTTGTGTTGCTTTCGTTATATAAATTGGTGCCTTGAAGGAATTCAACTCAATAAAAATGTGAATCAACCAACAATTATTTCCATATTTCTTTTCTCCTATCTTTCTTTATTTTAAGTTACAACAAAATTTTATTCCAATAGTTTTGGACCACCCTTCTTTGTTGCACTTTTAACTATTTCATACTCCCATTCCATCATTTTTATCAAGTCGGGAAAAAAAATTTACAGATACACACAGTGCACTTGATTTATAGGGTTCTTTTTTTCGATGAAGTCAAGTTGAAGTAACAGAGTAATTCATTGATATGGGTTCGAATGGTGTCACTCATAAGATGCTTTTTAAGTTGTTGCTGACATCATGCCATATAAGGAAAAAAAAAGTCAAAGGTAAATACGATCCAACCTATTGGCACAATAAAAAAAATTTATGTTACACTCTTGAGTTACCGATTGAGTCACCAGACGATTCATAAAATAATTGTTTAACTTAACAGGATTTTTTCTCTTATTTTCGTTTCTTCCATGCGAATGACATGTGATGAATGTGTAGAACTCTTTAGAATTTTAAGTGTTGGAGTCTAACTCCA
>JABEZY010274232.1:8162-25704 GCA_013467495.1 Gossypium gossypioides
AATATTAAAAATGCTAACTAAAATGTCCTAAAATGCAACAAAATGTACTTAAGTACAAGCAATTAGCTACGTCTAAAGGAATGAAATATAACTCTTTTAAAGAGTTATCACACCCCAAACCTAAGTTATTGCTTGTCCTCAAGCTAAATACACCTAAATACATGAATGGCCCATTTTGCCTTAGGAAAAAAAAACCTTCTTGTATTGCTTAGCTATTTGAAAAATAATTTATACCGCCGTTCTCAACAATATTCTATTTTCCTAAAAATAATTCAAATGTCAAAGGTTTGTTCAGAAAAGGCAGTGCAAAAATTTCTCCCTAAAAACAAAATTTCTTAAGTACCCATGCATTCTTTCTTTCGTCCTATAGAAAACATCTTTTTATTCGCTTAGTTCATTTGTTACCTAAATAGAAGTCACTTACTTTAAGCCTATATCAAAATATGTTATTCATATTTTCATATATTTATTCTCATTTTTTCTTTTCTTTATTTTTTTCATTCTTTTAATGGAAACTGTATTAGGGGATTTAGTCATGTCAGAAAAATGTTTTTGACTTGACAATCACGATAAAGCATACACCGTATTATCGAGTACCTCATCATGTCACAATTTAAACCAAAAGTCACTCATAAAGCTAAGGCCTTTAACTAAAAAGTTAGATGAAGCATACAACTACCTCCTTAGCTACTCAGTCCTTTGCTATAGCGGAATGGCCCTAAAATTATATCAGACACTCTTACTTAGACCCTCATTTCTAATCAATAGCATGATGGAGCAAATAAAGTGATGCTGACCTACTTAGCCGCAATAATTTAACTAATGTTTTGTTTTAAAAATCCCTAAGGGCATTAAAAGATACTATATTTCGAAAAACAAAAAAAAAAGAGTATAGGACATCCCATTTTTAGAAATCAATTTCCAAGCAACTTAGCCTAAGCTAACTTCACCCAATCCATTGTTACCTGTTCTAGGTATATCGAGAAAAAAAAATTAAGCTCATCATCGAACATCATAGAGAAAAATTGTACTTCTTAAAGACAAAGCAATATTTTAATAGTTATAATGCCATAGAGAAATATCCAATATACCAAAATGAACATACTAAATACAAAATGCAACCTAGATGCACAATACACCCCCAAGACTAAGGGATGCATTATCCTCAATGCATGTAAAATCATGAACAGTATATAAAAAGTATGAATATGCACATAAACGATTAAAAAATTTATGCAATTCATGAGAGAAAAAAACTTAACTTTCTTGGACTGGAACGTTGGCACTTCATTCAATTCTTTTCTGTGGACTTGCGAGCACTGACTTTGTATCACTTCTTCCTTTTTCATAGATCAACTTCCTAACCTTCTTTATTGGTCTCTATTTGTTCATCGATCAGTTGATCGATTACTTGATCCTATGCAATTATGGAGGTGGGTAAAGATGTCGGTACATGAGTTTTACCTTTTTAAATGGCAGTAGCTGGTGCAGTGGCTACTACAGTGGTAGGGACATTTGTTTATTCATTTCCTTCTTCTATATCCATATCTAGTTCGGAAGAGATTGACTTTTCTAACTCCTCTTTAATAGCTTTTCCTTTATCTGTAGTGGCTCCTTTAGTCACGGATTCAATTTTGGCAGTGAATGGAACTAGCTCTTCTCTGCACTCATTAAATGAGAGCAAAGTAGCTGGGAAAGTAGGAAATTCTGTCTATGGTCTTGAATTTTTTTTTGATGGATCGTCTTAATGCCAAATCCTTATCTTTCATGTACGACCAATGATAACTCTTGAAAAGAGTTATATTTTAGATATCTTAACTTAATTAATTGTTTGTAGTTAAGTAGATATGTCTACATTTTTAGGATATTTTTAGAACATTACATAATAAAGCTTGGATTGTGCTATTAATGTTATTATTGGGGAAGAAAGGTGTTGGTTGTTGTTGGCAGCAAATGTAGGATGAATAAGAGAAGAGAGAAAAGAGTAGGAAAATGAAGGAAGTGAAATATTGCTTGGGCAAAATGTTGGTTAGATTGCCAACAAGAATGCCATGGCAATTCCAGGAAGATGACGTAGCACTAAGTCCATGTCACTCTCCGCCAGTTTTACTTGAACAAGATAAACCACCCTAAAAAAAAGAAGCAAAAGGTGCGTGCTAATGGTGAGGGACCTACCTTATAAAAGAGGAAAAAGAAAATAAAAGAAAAGAGGAAGATTTTTTGGGAGAGAAGAATTGAAGAGTATTTTTTTCTCTCTGCATCAAATTGTAGTAGAAAATCTCAGAAAAAGTAGAGGAGAAATCACAGAGTAGAAAAATCACAGACGCATGGAAGGGGAAGAGAAATCTGCCCTGGGTTTTGCATCAAATCTTAGTATTAAAGAGATAGCTGGAGTAGCGAGAGCTTCCTACAGTTCTGCCTTTATTTTCTGATTTGAACTTTGTGATTCATAAACTTGAATGATGATGTTGAATGGTTTTGTTTTGGATTTGATTGTCCAATACAGGAGTCAAATCTCATTGGGTTGGAATTATTTGGGTGAATTTTTACTATTTTTTAATACCCATGATCTAATTTTGAGTAGATTACTGTTTCATTCGATTTGTGATAATTTTAAATGCATGCATGCAAGCTCTAAACATAGATGATTGTATGGTATGTTATTAATTCTGATTTATGTCTAAAAACATTAAATAGACTGGATTATTATCGGTTGATATAGACGAGTATCCGAAAGAATATTCGTAGCACTTTAGACGTAGAAGTTGCAATCTGTACAGGGAAAGGAAGAACATTCTGGATATCATTCTTGAGTTCTGTAGACATACAAAACTCAGAATGATAGCTCAAAGTCTGGCTGTGGGAAGAAGTAAACCCTGAGCAATAGATTGGTCAAGATTTTGCCATAGCATTATTATGATATAAAAATAAAGCTTGAGTAATTCCAACCTTTATCATTCAACAGTACAAATCCTCCCCACTTATTCTTTGAGAATTGTGACAACATTTCAATTGCCTTAGCATTTTTTTTGTTCATAATTGATTTTATTAATCAATTCATTAATCCTCTTCAACAATTTATTATATACTTCTTTTGCACAGTTTAATTAGTCAATTTTATAGTAATAGCATAGCTATTTTTTTACTCAATTCCAATCCCTATGGAGATGATACTCAATCATCACTTTATTACTGGATTTGATGTGTATACTTGCACATTCGCATGACACATTCACACGCGACAAGTTTTTGGCTCCATTGCTGGGGATCGACAATATTGGTGAAAATTTGGTTTGTTATTACCTCTTTAATTTTGTTAATTTTGCTTAATTAGATGTTTTGATTTTTTGTTTTTTAGGATTTTTTTAGTGTATGAGTAGATATATTTCTGCACTCTAAGAGTATTTTTTTTATCCAAAAATTGAGAGGACCTTGAGAAGAAGGAGAAATGAATTGCGAGAAATGGAAAAAAATTAGAAATGATCAGGTTATAGAAGAGCCATTACATCAAAATGGAAGGGATGTTGATATTCCTCGAAGAATAGATGACAGAGACAGACTCATTAGAGAACATGCAGTGTCGATCTTCGATGATCTAAATCAAAAAATTGCCAGGTTGCATATTCAAGCTCAACATTTCGAGTTAAAGCCAGTGATGTTTCAAATGTTACAAACTATAGGGCACTTTAGTGGATTGCCTACTAAGGATCCACGGTTGCACTTAAGACTCTTTTTGGAAGTCCATGATTCATTTAGATAGCAGGGTGTTCCTGAAGATGCCCTAAGACTGAAGTTATTCCATTATTCATTGTGAAATTATGCCAAAGAATGGTTGAATGCATTGTCGTTAGGTACGATGGCATCTTGGAATGAACTTTGTCAGAGGTTTCTGCTAAGATATTATCCTCCAAACATGAATGTCAAATTAAGGAACGATATTACGTCCTTTCGGCAATCTGAGGATGAAACATTATATGAAGCATGGGAGTGATTCATGGAGTTAATTAGAAAATGCCCAATTCATGGTTTTCAACATTGGACGCAAATGAAAATGTTTTAAAATGGATTGAATGTGCATACAAGGATGGTGGTTGATGCATCTGGCAATGGAATTTTGCTCGATAAATCATATAATGAGGCATATGAAATTTTTGAATGGATACCAAACAATGATTATCAATACCCCACTACAATAATAGGGATCGGCAGAAGAGTTGCTAGAGCAATGGAACTTGATGCGATTACTTCGCTGACAACTCAAGTATCATCTTTAACGAATATGATTAAAATAATGAAAAGACTAGTTACAGTGCAAGAAATGAAAGCAGGTGAGTTAGCATGTTTTTATTGTAGAGTAGATCATGTTTTTTATGAATGCCCATCAAATCCAGGCTCAGTTTATTATATGGGAAATTTTAATCACAACAACAACAACCCATATTCCAACACATATACTTTGAGGTGGAAGAAACATCCCAATTTCAGTTGGAGTAATCAAGGGGTGGGAAATTCTAGCAATGCTATTCGATAGAATGTTGCGAGTGAACCACCTGGTTACAATCAACCCATGCCACGGTAAAATACTCAGCAAAATTCAACTTCAAGTTCTTCATCTATAGAAGATCTATTGAAGGAATACATGGCCAAGAACGATGCTATCATTCAAGTTCAAGTTGCATATTTAAGAGCTTTAGAAAATCAAGTGGGGCAAATTGCCAAAGCATTAAGCTCAAGACTGTGAGGAGCATTGCCGAGTGATACCAAAAATTCACCATCTCAAGAAAGGAACAGTGCAAAGCCATTACACTCAGAAGTGGTACGCAGCTACCAGGAGTTATTAATGACACCACTATTGAATAAAGTAACTCAGATTTCACAGATAAGAAAAATTCAGAACCAGTAGTGGAGCAGGCTACAAAAGAAAAGAGTAACCAGAAAAATGTTGAAGCAGATTGATCTTGTATTGCTAATAATAATGTCACAACAAAACAACCTCAACAAATAGAAGGAAGGCCCTTGCCACCTTTTTCCTCAGCGTTTCCAAAAATTTAAGTAAGATTTTCAATTCAAGAAATTCTTAGATGTCCTGAAGCAATTAGATATCAATATACTATTGGTGGAAGCATCGGAACAAATGCCCAACTATGTGAAATTAATGAAAGATATTTTATGAAAAAAGAGAAGGTTAGGGGAGTTTGAAACTGTTGCTTTCATTGAAGGATGCACAACAATGCTGAGAAATAAATTACTACCAAAACTGAAGGATCCAGAGAGTTTGACTATACTTTGCTCTATTGGAAGTCATTATGTAGGCAAAGCATTATGCTACTTAGGTGCAAGTATAAATCTAATGCCTATGTCTGTTTTCAGGAAGCTGGGAATAGGAAAGGTGAGACCTACAACTGTTACATTCCAATTAGCTAATCGTTCTTATGCTCATCTAGAAGGAAAAATAGAAGATGTGTTGGTAAGAGTTGAAAAATTTATTTTTCCAGTAGATTTTATTATTCTGGAATGTGAGGCTGATAAAGAGGTACCAATCATACTTGGAAGACCTTTTCTAGCAACTGGTAAAACATTAATTGATGTACAAGAAGGTGTATTAACTATAAGAGTTACTGATCAGTAGATAACCTTTAATGTTTTCGATGATATGAAGTGTGTAGATACAGAGGAAGAATGTCACGTTGTTGAGATTGTATACACAATAGTTTAGTAAGAATTTTCAGAATTTTATCACAATAATTTTAATGATGATGCAGACTCATTTGAGTTAATTGAAGCAGACATGATTGTAGAGCTTGGTGAATTGATGGAAGCTAAGAAAATTGAGAATGGATCAAGGAAAGGTTTTGAATCATAAATTTATCGGACCGTTCTTTTAAACCTCTTCGACCATCCATAGAAGATCACCCTACATTGGAATTGAAGCCTTTGCCAGTACATCTGAAGTATGCTTACTTGAGAGATAACAACACATTTCCAGTAGTTATTTCTGTGCATTGACATTAGATCAAGAGGCTCAATTGTTAAAAGTTATAAAGAAATCTAAGAAGGCATTTAGGTGGATGATTGTGGATATCAAAGGAATCAGTCCAGCAATCTGCATGCACAAGATATTACTCGAGGATTGCCGTGGAAAATCTATCGAGCAGCAGAGAAGACTTAATCCCATTATGATGGAAGTTCTAAAAAAAGGAGATTATCAAATGGCTAGATATTGATATTATATACCCAATTTCTGATAGTTCTTGGGTGAATCCTGTTCAATGTGTACCTAAAAGAGGGGGTGTCACCATGGTAAGAAATGATAACAATGAACTCATTCCTACTCGTACTGTCACAGTATGGAGGGTTTGTATGGACTATCGGAAACTCAACAAAGCAACAAGGAAGGACCATTTTCCTATGTCATTTACCGATTAGATGTTAGATAGATTAGCGAGGAAAGCCTTCTATTGTTTTGTAAATGGTTATTCGGGGTACAACCAGATTGCCATAGCTCCTACTGATCAAGAGAAGACCACATTCAATGTCCTTATGAAACTTTTGCGTTCCGACGAATGCCATTTGGATTATGCAATGCCCCTGTAACATTTCAGCATTGCATGATGGCAATATTTTCAGACATGGTAGAGAAATTTTTAGAAGTTTTTATGGATGACTTCTCGATGTTTGACAATACTTTTGAAGACTGTTTAAAAAATTTGAAGTTAGTTCTTTGTCGGTGTGAAGAAACCAACCTTGTTCTCAATTACGAGAAATGCCACTTCAGAGTTTGTGAAGGCATTGTTTTGGGACATAAAATTTCATAGCAAGGGATTGTCGTCGACAAAGAAAAAATTGAGGTTATTGAGAAATTGCCACCAACCTCTATGGTTAAAGGTATTCGTAGTTTTCTCGGCCATGCAGGATTCTATCGACGATTTATCAAAGCTTTTTGAAAATATCCAAACCCTTGTGTACATTGTTAGAACATAACAAATCTTTCAATTTTGATGAGCCGTGCTTACAAGCATTTGAGGAATTGAAAAAGTGACTAGTCACAACACCAATAGTCATAACACCAGATTAAACTTTACCTTTTGAAGTTATGTGTGATGCTAGAGATTTTGCCATAGGGGAAGTACTTGGGAAATGAAAGGAAAAGGTATTTCATGCTAACTACTATGCAAGTCGTACATTGATAGATTCACAGCTCAATTATACTACCACTGAGAAGGAGTTGTTAGCTGTGGTATTTGCCTTCGACAAATTTAGAGCATATTTTGTGGGCACCAAAGTTACGATTTATACAGACCAGTCTACTATTAAGTACTTGGTGACCAAGAAAGACGCCAAGCCTAGATTAATTCGATGGATACTAATACTGCATGAATTTGATCTAGAAATTAGAGATAGGAAAGGCACAAAAAATCAAGTGGCTGATTACTTGTCTTTAATTGAAGCAGGAAATGAAGACGGTAATATTCAGTGCATTAAGGATGATTTCCCAAATGAGTAACTATTAGTTGCCATGGCATTACCATGGTATGCCGATATAGTAAATTTTTTGGTTAGTGGATTGCTGCCACTTGAGCTCACCAATCAAAGACTAAGGAAATTTATCCATGATGCCAAGCAGTATTATTGGGATAAGCCATTTTGATTAAAACATTATGCAGACCAGATAATTCAGATGTGTGTTCCGAATGATGAGATTCAAAGTATTTTATATCATTATCATTTAACACCGTATGGAGGACACTTCAAGGGCATGACAACTGCTGCAAAAGTTCTCTAATCTGGTTTTTATTGGCTGAACATGTTTAAAGATGCTCATGAATTTTGTCAAGCTTGTGATCGCTATCAAAAAACTGGAAATCTATTGAAGAGGTATGAAATGCCCTTGCAAACTATTTTAGAAGTGGAACTATGTGACAAATGGGGAATTGATTTTATGGGGCCATTTCCACCTTCTTAGGGAAATGTATACAAAGTGGGTTGAGGTTGTTGCTTTAACAATGAATGATGCCAAATCAATATTGAAATTTCTATGTAAGAATATTTTTACCAGATTTGGTACCCTTCGTGCTCTGATTAGTGATGAAGGTTCAAACTTTGACTGCAAATTAGTTGCTAATGCTCTGAACATGTATGGAGTTAAACATAAAATTGCCACAGTATACCATCCCCAGATAAATGGACAAGTGCAAGTCTCTTATAGAGAGATTAAACAAATTCTAGAGAAGGTAGTCAATCTCACCCGCAAAGATTGATCATCCAGATTTGATGAAGCTTTGTGGGCATATCGAACTGCATTCAACACACCATCAGGGATGTCACCTTTCAAGCTTGTTTACGGGAAACCCTATCATTTGCCCGTTGAACTTCAACATAAGACATATTGGGAAATTAAGAAATTGAATATGGATTCGATGTCGCCTATTTGAGTTGAATGAAATTGAAGAATTACGAGCACAAGCTTATGAGAATGCCAAGCTGTACAAAGAAAAGACCAAACAATGGCATGACAATAAGATTTTGCCACAACAATTTGCACCTGGACAACAAGTCTTGTTATTTAGTTCTAGGCTTAAATTGTTTCCTAGAAAATTAAAATCTCACTGGTCTGGCCCATTCAAGATAGTGCATGTCTATCCTCATGGAGCTGTAGAAGTCAAAGACAACAAGACTGGTTCTACTTTCAAAGTCAATGGCCAACGATTAAAGCATTACTTTAGAGCTCCTATAATTCGTGATAAAAATTCCATCACTTTTCGAACTACCTAATATTTCTTTCCTGCAGTATTTTATTCGTTTACTTTACTTTTAATTTCTTTGTTTATTTTCTTTAAAAAAATTACTTAACTGTTATTTTCTTTTATTGTAGGCACATTTTCTTTTTCCCACTCAATTTTTTCTTTTTTCAGTGTCAGGGCACAATTTCAAGTTAATCGTACCCCCCACATTATTGCTATATTTTCTCTCACATTTTACCCTAGTCGATTCACTTCCTTTCTAACTTCCTACCTATTTCATCTTCTTCACCCTTCTCTATTTTTAGTCCATAAAACTGTAAAGGTCTAACCTTTTTCATTTTCCAGTCACTATTTTCTCTCAAATGGCTCGCCAAGCACCATCTTCTTCCACCTTTGTACATCCGCGAACATTCATTAGCAAAATTGCGAAAGAAAAGTATACCCAAGACATATCAAAGAGGCCATTTTGTATAGAAAAAGTTTTTCCTTTCCAAGATGCCCCATTTATAGGCTACTCTAAAGCAATCTCTTCTACCATAGAGAAACATGGATGCCAAATCTTTTGTCTCCATCCCGATGACGTCCTCACCAAGGTAGTGAAAGAATTTTATGTTCATCTCACCTCTCTTGATAATGCTTTTCTATATGTGCGCTGTGTCTTGGAGCTATTCGATGATGACTCAATCAATGTGAAATATGGGTTATCTGATGACCTTGATGAACACGCCCAATTTGTCAAGACCATGAAAACTGAAGGACTCAACCAAGTTTTGATAGATTTATGTGTTAGAGGGAACAAAGTGGACAATTTCTCAAAATGATTGTTACACCATTGACCGTGTATCGTTGAAGCCTCAATGTAAGGTCTAGTATCATTTCCTTGAAACTTGTCTCATCCCTTCTACTCTCAACTCAACTATTTCAAAAGAACGTCTGTTATTATTGCACTCAATTATGACGGGCAGAAAGATAAATGTTGGAAACATTATATTTAGAGAATTCCATCGCTGCTCCCAAAAGAATGTCGATACCTTAAAATTTTCGTCACACATTACGACATTTTGTGAAAGGGTGAAGGTTCCTATTTAGGCGAATGAAGACACAATGCCCAACAAATGAGCCATAACAAAACAAATTGCCTTGAAATTTTCTAGGAAGGAATTGCCAAGGTATCCGGGCTTTACATCCATAGCTTCTCCGCCTATGATTTCTGATACTATCCCATCAATATCTCACAGTGGCTTTAAGCAGAAAGTGGTAGATGCTCTTGAGATGTTGCAACAATAATTTCGGATGATGGAAAAATGACAAATGAGGATAGTCACTAATCTTGGCTGAGATCAAGAAGAAATGGTTTTATTTTTGGGATATGTTAGATGACGGGACAAAGCCATTAAGAAATCTCTTCAAAAGAATTTTTCCCAGCCTATGCCTACATTCCCTATTTTTCCTAAAGAATTATTATGGGCCAGAAGATGATGATGTTGATGGAGAAGAAGCCATTACTGAGATGAAGAATATAGAAAAAAAGGAGAGGAGGAAAAAACTAAATCCCTGCATGTTAAATCAGATAAGGATGAAGTTGATATGACTCAAACTTCTACACCTGCTACACCTACCACTGCACCTATAACTAAGCAAAAGCGTGCGGTTCATCAACTGAAAATTTGATACTGATGATGAATAAGAGATGCTCATTAACCAACTCAAGAGGAAACGCTACAAGCAAACTGTTGGGAAATCCGTTCGAGATGATGCTGGTGAAGTGGAAAGGAAGTTGCACTACAAATGCGCTACAAGAAAATCAACCCAACTCAATTAGAGTAACAAAATTCCTACCCAGCTTTTGGTTTTATTTGCATCATTTTCATTTTATAACATATGTTTCATGCATTCATATTTGGTTGTCATTCTATTTTTCTATTTAGAAGTTATTATTTTTGCATTTTGAAATGTTACATTGTTCATGCATTGAGGACAATGCATCCCTTAGGTTTGGGGGTGTGTTGTGTTGTAAATATAGTATGCAGTAGATATATGTTTTAATATTCATGCATTTTGTCATTCATTTTTCCATTACATACAAATGCCAAATAACTACCTGACTATGCTGAGTATATTGTTATCGGTGATGTTCAATGAGGATAATAACTCTTCGATTAATTTAGAAAATTGTGATAGTTGATTAAGCATGTTTAGCTTAGGATAGTTGTTTAAAAATTGATTCCCAAAAATAGAATAATTTAAGTAACATTGAAATTAATTTGTAGTAATGTTCTTTTAATGCATTTAGAATTTCTTGAACCTAAACTCAATAAATTGGTTATGAATAATAAGGAATACCATGGCAGTAGTTTTGCACTCCAATGTTTGAAACTATTGAATAGGTCAGTAATGTTTTGTCTACTCCATCGTATTATTGATCTGAAAAACAAGTTCAAATAAGAGTGAGTAAAAAAATAAAATTAAAAAAATAAAAAAAACTATAAAAAATGTATTAATAATGATTTAGGGACACTCCACTGTAGTTCTAGGCCAATTAGCTAAGGAGGTAGTTGTTTTCTCCATCCATCTTCTAAGTTACAAGCCTTAGCTCCATGAGTGAATTACATTCAAATTGTGGCATGATATACTACCTGGCAATCTAGTGTATGCTCCATTGAGATTGTCAAGTAAAGAAACCATATGACAAGATGAATTCCCTAGAAAATAATAATAACTGTAATTAAAGTTTTGAAATGATGGAATAAATAAGAATAGAGAAATTGAGTTTAGAAGAAAGATAACCTAAATACATTAAGAGAGGTCTGCTATTGTCAGAATTGCATAATTATTTAGGAACTTTATTTTTAGGAAACATTTTCTGCCATTCATTTGCTAAACAGGCCTATAAAACTTGAACAATTTTTTTAGAAGATTACTGTGAATGGAGGTATTAAATATAATTCATATGGTTAAACAATGCAAATGGTAATGTGTGTTTTGGAAAATTCATGCATTCATGCATACTCATACATATTTGCTTGAGAACAAGCAATAATTTAGGTTTGGGGGTGTGATAACTCTTGAAAAGAGTTACATTTCAGGCCTCTAAATTTAATTAAGTAGATATGTCTACAATTTAATGATATTATTAGAACATTGCATAACAAAGCCTTAATTATGTTATAAATGTTATTATTTGTTACTTTTATTATTGGGGAAGAAAGGTGTTGGTTGTTGTTGATAGCAGGTGTAGGATGAAAAAGAGAAGAGAGACAAGAGTAGGAAAATGAAGGAAGTGAAATATTGCTAGGGCAAAATGTTGGTTAGATTGCCAACAAGAATGCCATGGCAATTCTAAGATGATGACACAACACTCAGTCCACGTCACTCTTAGCCAGTTGTACTTGTACCAGATAAATCACCCTGAAAAAAAGGAAGCAAAAGGTTTATGCGAAGGGGGAGGGACTTACCCTATAAAGGAGGAAAGAGAAAATAAAAGAAAAGAGGAAGATTTTTTGGGGAGAAAAGAATTGGAGAGCAGTTTTTTCTCTCTGCATCAAATTCTCGTGGAAAATCTCAGAGAAATGAGAGGAGAGGGTAGCAGCTTCCAGAGCAAAAAAAATCACAGACACATCAAATGGGAAGAGAAATCTGCCCTGGGTTTTGCATCAACTTTCAATATTAAAGTGAATGTTGGAGTAGCGAGAGTTTCCTGCAGTTCTACTTTTATTTTCTAATTTGAACTTTGTAATTCGTGAACTTGAATGATGATGTTGAATGGTTTTGTTTTGGATTTGAATTTCCAATCCATGAGTTAAATCTCATTCGGTTGGAATTATTTGGGGTGAAATTTTACTATTTTTTAATGCCCATGATCTGATTTTGAATAGATTACTATTTCATTCGATTTGTGATTATTTTAAATGTATGCATGCAAGCTCTACACATAGATGATTGTATGGTAAGTTGTTAGATCTGATTTAAGTCTGAAAAGACTAAATAGATTGGATTATTATCGGTTGATACAGAAGAGTATTCGGAAGAATATTCGTAGCACTCTAAACGTAGAAGTTGCAATCTGTAGAGAGAAAGGAAGAATAGTTTGGATATCATTCTTGAGTTCTGTAGACATACAAAAACTCAAAATAATAGCTTAAAGTCTGGCTCTCGAAAGAAGCAAACTGCAGTAATAAGTCCCTGAGCAATAGAATGGTCAAGATTTTGCCATAGCATTATTGTGGTATAAAAATAAAGCTTGACTAATTCCAACCTTTATCATTCAACAGTACGAATCCTCCCCACTTATTCTTTGAGAATTGCCTTAACATTTCAGTTACCCTAGCATTTTTTATTCATAATTGATTTTATTAACCCATTCATTAATCCTCTTCATCAATTTTTTATTTGTTTCTTTTGCACTGTTTAATTAGTCAATTTCATAGTAATAGCATAACTTTTTCTTAATCAATTTCGATCCCTATGGAAACGATACTCACTCATCACTTTATTACTTGATTCAATGTGTATACTTGCACATTCGCATTACACATTCATACGCAACAACCAGTACTGAGCCTGGTGTTCATTGCTTTGTTCAAATTCTTCCATCATCTGGTATTGCTACACCACAAACAAAGACAACCTCAGTTTCGACTGCTTTAGAGAAGTCAAGTTTTTTATGTCATGAGAGGCAGGAGATGTTACTGTGGGAACACGTGTGGTAGGGGAGGCTTGACTGTGCTGGGATGTTGCGACAAACTCAGTTCCTTGTAGCTTGGAAAAAATTGCTCATGTTATCTAGCATCAACTAGGGCATAAATATAGGAAGGAAAATTCAAACTCCCAACATTCTTATCAGCTCGCCTATGGACCTCTTGGAAGACATTATCTTCCGTGTAAAATAGAATGCAACAACAACATTCTTTCTTTCGAAATAGTCGTGTTATGTGTAGATGACATAAGACGAGTCTTTCAAAAGTGATACCACACCTTCCCAACTAGTTTTAATGCAACTCTTTCAACCGTGTAACACTCCTGGCTTGAAATAATCCACTGCATTCCTTCAATGCAAAAATCTTCCAATAATTTTTTCCAACCCCTCCTATGTAATATTCTCGGCAAATTCAGAATGCTCATCTCTAACCTCCTTGATGCCGAACATGGCATTAATATGGTCTTCATCGAATGGCACATATTTACCCCTCACATAAATGAAGGGAAAATCTGCAGAATTTACATGAGCGTAAAACTCTCTTACCACTTTACCCTCAACATCCCCTGGGCATAGACAAAATCTGCTCCAGTTGTGCTTTTCTACAATTGAGGATATCGATTCATCATACCCCATGTGGGGTTTTTCCTTCAATAAAAATCCCTATTCAAAGCAAAATGGCCGCTTTAGAATATTAGTTGAATACCTTGTGGCTGCAGCAACATTGAAGAATATCTTCGGTTGCGAGGCGCCAGTACACGAAGATTTTGATTTTTTAAAAGTACTCTTTACAAAAGCCATGAAAAGAAAGTTAGGGAAACAAAAAAGAAAAATAATGGACTGAACAAAAAATATCAAAGAGGTTGAAGATGAGAAAAATGTAAAAATGTGAACTTTGTAAGAAGTGGGAAACGTGAACAGTTTGGTGAAAATAAAAAGGATAATGGTGATAGTTTTTAAGGAATGGGAAACATGAGGAAGAAAGGTTATGACATGGAGGAAAATTTAATAACGAAAAGGACTTTTGGGGGGAGGGAATTGAAATAATTGACCCTATATTGTGGGCTTTTTAATTTGGGTTTCCCAATATTCACTAAAAGCAAATGCCTAAAAATCTTTCCTTTAGAATTTTCTATGCGGTCAACTCTTTTATTCAGACCTCATCATTCAGTTTGTCATGGCATAACATTTCTCTGCAATGTTGCGGCAAACTACTGCTCAGTAAACACTAACAAATCTTGCTTCTTTTATTTTGTTCCTGTTCATAAAAAAATAAAATTGTATTAAAAATAAAGAGAATAAAAATAAAAATAGCAATGGGAAATAAAATAGAAAAAACTACTTATTAACAAAAAAAAAATTCAAACATCATGAAGGCTAACGCTTTGCTTGTCACGCTCTATAGGAGCACCTCAGTAATGCTTCAAGCGTTGTCCATTAAGCATGAATGTAGCCCTTGTTGTTAGGTCTTTAACAACAACATGAAAATACACTTGAATTACTTTAAAAGGTCCTGACCATTGAGATTTTAACTTACCAGGAAATAATTTGAGCTTGGAATTGAACAATAATATCTGTTGTCCAGGTTCAAATTTCCTTGGTAATATTCTAGCATCATGCCATCACTTGATCTTTTCCTTATACAAATGACCATTCTCATATGCTTGTGTTTCGAAACTCTTCTATCTCATTCAATTCTAGCAACCTTTTGCCACCAGCAGTAGCCCAATCCATATTCAGCTTCTTAATTGTGCAAAACACTTTATGCTCAAGTTGAACAGGTAAATGACATGGCTAATAGTAAACAAGTTTAGAAGGTGACATCCCTAATGGTGTTTTAAACGCAGTTCGATATGCCCATAAAGCTTCATCCAATCTAGTAAACCAGTCATTTCAAGATGGATTCACCACTTTTTCAAAATTTGTTTAATTTATCTATTAGCGATTTTAGTTTGACCATTTGTCTGAGGGTGATATGTCGTGGAAATTGTATGTTTAACCCCATACTTACGCAAGGCATTGGCCATTATTTTGTAATCAAAATGGGATCCCTCATCACTGATAATGGATTTCGGTGTACCAAATCGTGTGAAAATATTCTTATGCAAAAATTTCAATACCGACTTAGCATCATTGGAGGCTAGGGATATTGCTTCTACCCACTTAGAAACATAGTCTACTGCCAAAAGCATGTATTGCTTGTCCACAGGTGGTGGAAATGGACCCATAAAGTCTATTCCACGTACATCAAATAGTTCAATCTCCAATATACTTTGCAACAACATTTCCTGTCTCCTAGACACATTTTCTGTTATCTAACAATGGTTACACGACCTATAAAATTCATGAGCATCTTTAAATAAACTTGGCCAATAGAATCCTGACTAGTGTACCTTGGCAGCTATTTTCATTCCTCCAAAATGTCCTTCATATGGGGCTGAGTGACAATGTAGTAAGATACTGTGCATCTCATCATTGCGGACGCACTTCCGAATTATTTGATCTGCATAATGCTTGAATAGGAATGGTTAATCCAATAGTACTATTTTGCATCATGAAGAAATTTTTGTTTTTTATGAGCATTGAAGTCAGGTGCTTACTAAGAAGTTTACTATGTCGAGATACCAATGTAATACCTTGGCAATGAGCAACTGTTCATCTAGGAATTCTTCCTTAATAACTTTCTTGCTTTCATCTTCATTTCCCAATTCCTTTCCGATCTCTAATTTCCAAATCAAACACTTGTAACAAGAGTATCCACCTAATCAATCTCGGCTTGGCATCTTTCTTCCATACCAAGTACTTTATAGCCAAGTGATCTGTGTAGACTGTGACCTTTGTTCCTACTAAATAAGAACGGAATATGTCGAATGCAAAGACCACTGCCAGTAATTCCATCTCTGTAGTGGTATAATTAAGTTGAGCCTCTATCAACGTCCTACTAGCATAATATATTGCATTTAGTACCTTATTTGTCCTTTAACCCAATACTGCTCCCACAACATAATCACTGGTGTCGCACATGAGTTCAAAGGGCAATGTCCATTTTGGAGCAACCACAATCGGTGCTGCTACAAGTCAATTCTTGAGTTCCTCGAAAGATTGAAAATATTGATCATTAAAATTAAAAGGTTTATTCTATTCAAGTAAAGTACACAAAGGTTTAGAGATTTTTGAAAAGTCTTGAAAAATCTTCTCTAAAATCTTGCATGTCCTAGAAAACTTCTAATACCCTTAACACTAGTGGGCGGTGGAAATTTTTCTATCACTTCTATTTTTGCTCTGTCTATTTCAATTTCTTGTTGTGACACCCTATGCCCCAGGACGATGCCTTCACGGACCATGAAATGGCATTTCTCCCAGTTTAATACAAGATTTGTTTCTTCAGAGTGGCATAAAACCATCTCCAAATTCCTTAAGCAATCTTCAAAATCATTTCCGAACATAGAGAAGTCATCCATAAAAACTTCAAGGAAAGTTTCCACCGTGTCCGAGAATATGGCCATCATGCAATGCTGTAAAGTTTTCGGGGCACTGCATAACCCGAATAGCATCCGCCTAAATGCAAAAGTACCATATGGACACGTGAAAGTTGTCTTCTCTTTATCTTCAAGTGCTACGGCCATCTAATTATATCTTTAATAACTATCTAGGAAGCAATAAAAAGCGTTACCAGCTTATCTATCCAACATTTAATCGATGAATGGCAAAAGGAAATGATCCTTCCTAGTTACCTTGTTAAGCCTATGGTAGTCCATAAACACTCTCAATCTCGTAACAATATGAGTCGGTATGAGATCATTGTTGTCATTACTTACTACCGTGATAGAAACATGAAAATATACACACTTTTTCATGCCCTTTTAACTCAAATTCATGCAGTTTCGGTAAAATTCTTGTTCAAAAAAATATAATTATTATAAAATAATTAAATTTTACTTAAATTATTAACATGTTGACTTTTACTTAATTTTATAATAAATTTTTATTAATTTTGATCAATTTCAATAGATTTGCACAAAGGGCGAAAAAAGGCTCGACAGACACTGCTAGAAGCACAAAATCGAGAAGCAATTTTGAAGCATCAAGGTGAATTTATTTTTCA
>JABEZY010274296.1:0-11356 GCA_013467495.1 Gossypium gossypioides
TAAAATTTCATAACAATTGGACACCTCTAACATGTAGAACTCAACTTTTACACTTTTTACAATTTAGTCATTTTGACTAAATTGAGTGCTTAAACGTCGAAATTTTTGAACAAAATTTTCACAAAATAATTACGTGAAATTGTAGACCATAAAAATATAATAAAATAAATTTTTTTTCTCATCGGATTTGTGGTCCCGAAACCACTTTTCCGACTAGGCCCGAAATCGGGATGTTTTAAATTATAAGTACTTCTTAAAACTTTAACCTAGTACTTTATAATTCGATTTAACCTGATTTTTTTTCTATTTACCAAAATAAACATCTCAAATTAATTTAAATTAATTAATTTCTAAATTAAATAATTTTCTCAACTCAATTCTAATTCTATTAAAATCATGACAACTTTACCATAAAATAATCTATGAGAAAATATATTTAATATTTCTACATTCAATAGGTTAACTATGACCAAATGATTTATTTCTATTTTCAAACTTTATTTAAGTAGGAAACCATAAATTCATTTCCATGTCATTTTCATTTTGGAAAAAACCACATTCATTTCCAAATGTTTCTCATTTCTCTATTTCTACCATTTTTGTTCATTTGATTCAACATACAATTCATTTTTGGTTTCAACGAGCTAGCGAAGGGACCAATTGAACATAAGCGATTAAGGCTCAAATGATTTATAATTAAGTTTTAGATTTTCGCCTATTAATTTAGAAACTTATTCAGTCACGAAAGTCATTCCACTATAGTATTGTGACTGAGCTCTCCCCAACGACATATCATTACAAAATCAACTCGATTAGTGCTCGTTCAATGATATTGTCATAAGTGTGTTACCCTCATAGGATATTCTTAGTCTGTTTGGGATAAATCCATTCTCCCAATATGATCCTATTTTATTTCATGGTAACCATTACATTTTTCTTCATGAAAAGTCAATTACTATCAAATAGTAATCAAGTCATTCATCTCAAAGATGAATGACCCGTGGCGACATTTACTTTTCATCAACCATGTAATGCCAATGAGAAGATATCATTTACCCATGTCTCAGGCTATTAATTCTACTATTGTGAATGACACTACATACTGTAGATGTCATATACTCAATGCACCAACTTTCGATTCCTTATCTATTTGAAATCAACCTTTTATTTACATCAAAGTATACGAGTCACGCATACATAGTCTGTCATCCACTCAAGATTTTGGTATATCACACTATGAATATCACAAGTGAATAAATCCATAAATAAATTTCGGATCTATTCTTCTTGGGTCCAGTCCGATGTACTGTCAGTCCAATCAGTCACATCTATGTCTCTATCATTTGGGATTCATCTGCTCCGATTCTTAAGACAAGACATCTCCCCAATTAGACTTGATAGACAACATATTAGTCTTTCAATGAGATTGCTCATTTTCGATTATACTAACGTCATGTTTAGGTTTTTCTACTAATATAAATTAGTCTTTTCATATTACGATCTAACCATGCAATATCGCTTAGTATTAGTTTAAACATTAGACAACCAATAAGTCAATATTTGCTTATATTTTGCTTTGCATGCAAAAATCACATGAGGACAATTATACAAAGTATATTAATGTAATCGATGAATTATTTTATTAACCAATCTATTCAAAAAAAATTACAAGTTTACAAACGAATATACTATACTCAGGGTGTAGATGATTTTTAAACTGAATAAGTGTGCATAATAGTATGTTACAAGGATAGGCTAGTGGCAAAAGGATACTCCTAAACAATTGGTTGTGAATTTAAATAAACATATAGCTAGTTGTTAAAGACTATACAGCGAGGGCCATACTCACTCTAGCAATGACAAACAAATGAAAGTACATTGCCTTCTTAAATAGGGTGATTAAGGAAGATGTTTACATGTTCCATCCTCTTGGATTTTAACAAGACTTCTAGGATGGTACACAACCGGTGTACAAGCTATATTTAGTGTTAATAAATTAAGTTAGTGTATGTGTCATGGGTTGCGCATGGGAGCCTGCAACCATGGCACACTTGTGTGATCCATCAAGTTCAAAGGAGGTCATTTGGCCCAATCAGACTGGCCCAGTGTTTGGAGGGATTGAAGGTCCATCAACAAAGCTTAGCAAATATGGAACGTAATCTTCAAAGATATAAAATCTTAGATATGATATGTAAACATTAGAAGATATGATTCTGTAATATTAGAGATTTAATTTGTAGATAGCTTTTAATCTTAGTCGTTGATGTTCTTTGATCTGTACCGTTGAATTTGGGAAGGCTCAACTATAAATAGCGGCCTCTCCCCTTCATTGTAAATCACTTTATTCTTGAGTAATAAGAATTCTTGAGAGCATTCACTCAAAAACTTTGTTCTTCATTCATTTTTGTTCATTTTTAAATTGCTTCTACTTTGTGTTGATTCCTTGGAGGAATTGTATTGAATCCTCAAATATCTAGAGTTAGGCAAACTTAGGCATTTTTTTGCACGGATTGCAAGGCGAAAAATCTAAATCCGTGACAGTTGGTATCTAAGCTAGAAAGATGTCGAAAGAACTCATTGAACATAATGAACCAATGGAGACCCATGGAAGGGCTAGGAAGGCTAACTGATCGAGGGACTTTCTTTCAAGCTTGGAAAATCAAGTGTTCAATCTCGAAGAGTCCGTGGGGGACATGAAGGAGACACTTGAGATGGCCGTGTGTCATATCGAGGATTTGAGCTCAATAAGGGAAGATTTTAAAGACTTTGTATGGGAGACTCTCAGATCCACTTCAGACAAGCTGACGGTAAGAGACGATGCTCTTAAGGCCATGGGGATGGCCTTGAAGGAGGAGATTGTTGAACTCAAGGGGGAGCTCACTATCTACAAGGTTGCCTTGGGAAGTGGGATGTTAACTTCAAGACCAAAGTAGCGCAAGATGGATGTTCCAAAACCCAAGAAGTTCAAGGGGGCTAGGTTCATGAGAGAAGTGGACAACTTCCTATGGGAATTAGAGAAATACTTTCGAGCAATAGGCATCGAATATGATGCCACTAAGGTAAAAATTGCTTCGATTTATTTTACTGATATTGCTCTCTTATAGTGGCGACGTAGGTCTACGGATGAGAAATATGGAGGAATGACTATTGGAATATGGGAGGAGCTCCAAGGAGAGTTGAAGAAACAGTTTTATCCACAGCATGCCGAGAAAGTGGCTTGGGCCAAGTTGCGCCGGCTTATACAATAAGGCACTGTTTGAGATTATGTCCGGGAGCTCAGCGAGTTTATGCTTCAGATCTCAGACTTGAACGAAAAGGAAGCATTCTATTGGTTCTAGGATGGACTAAAAATGTAGCCAAAGTAAGAGTTGCGTCGCTAAGGCATCACTAAACTTACCGCAGCCATGGATGAGATAGAAAATTTTTGCGAGTTTGGGGGAAAAAAGTCCGATAATCATGAGTCTTCCAAGCCCAAATTCAAACCCAAGGGAAATGGTGGGGGAGACAAAGACAAATTGAAAAACAATGGCGAAGGCCCAAAAGTTAAGCAAGACAAGCCATGGGAGAAAAATGGGCCATTGAGGTGCTTTCTTTGTCAATGCCTACACAGGATGAAGAACTATCTAAAAAAGGTGCTTTCTTTGTCGATGCCATGGAGGCGCACAAGGAGGCTAAGCAAGACACTGAAAATCTGAATGCAATATTAGGTGGTGTCGAAGACAAAGCGAGTAATGGGTTGATGTTTGTGGATATCACTATGGCTGGTAGAGGATTGAGTGCATTTGTCGATACCGGTGTGTCTGATTTATTCATGTCTGAAGAGATGGCGAGTGAACTTGGTCTCAAGATTGAGAAAGATTTATGTCGAATCAAGAAGGTGAACTCAGAAAGTGTCTCAATATCTAATGTAGCAAAAGGAGTGGAACTCCAACTTGGCGAGTGGATCAGTAAGGCAACCATTAAGGTAATACCACTTGATGATTATGATTTTGTGGTTGGATTAAGCTTACTTGAACAGATTAATGTGGGTATTTTTCCTTCTGGTAATTACATGGTGATTTCTAATTCGAACCATCAATGTATGATGAGAATGAAAAAGAAAAGAAGCATGGAGGGAAAGACACTGTCGGCGATCCAATTTGCTAAAGGAGTACGTAGAGATGAAGTTTCCTATTTAGCCACCTTAAATGTTGATGAAGCCGTGAATCCTGTTGATGAAATCTTAAAAGACGTGGGCCAATTACTATAATATTTTCAAGACGTGATGCCAGCAGAATTACCCAAAAGCTTTCCACCTAAGAGGGAGGTGGATTACAAGATCGAGTTAATGCCCAACAGTGAGTCGCCAACTAGGGCCCCATATCAGATGTCTCCGCTGGAGTTGGAGGAGTTGTAGAAATAGTTGAAGGAACTTTTAGATGTCGGATTCATTAGACCATCTAAAGCCCCATTCGGTGTGCCAGTGTTGTTCCAAAAGAAACACAATGGGTCTTTAAGATTATGCATCGATTACCGGGCCATGAATAAGATCACTATGAAGAACAGGTCTCACATTCCCTTTATTGCATATTTGTTTGATCAACTTGGTAGTGTAAGATGGTTTACTAAGTTAGATTTGCGATCAGGGTACCACCAAGTGAGAATAACTGAAGGGGACGAGCCCAAGATCGCCTGTGTGACTTGGTATGGGTCTTATGAGTTTCCTGTATTGCCCTTCGGGCTGACGAATGCTCCAACCACATTCTGTACCCTAATGAATAAGGTATTGCAACCTTTCCTAGATCGTTTTGTGGTTGTTTACCTTGATGACATTGTGGTGTACAGTAAGTCGCTTGAGGAGCATGTAGGATATTTGAGGGAGGTGTTCAAAACCTTGCGAGAGAATGAGCTATATGTCAAAAAGGAGAAATGTTCATTTTCCCAACGAGAGGTGTCATTTCTAGGCTATATTGTGGGAGGTGACAAGATTCAAATGGATGAAAGCAAAGCTCGAGCCATTGCGGATTGGGAGACACCAACCAAGGTAACGGAATTGGTCTTTCCTTGGGTTGGTGAACAAATATCGACACTTCATTGAAGGCTACTCCAAAATAGCTACACACTTGACGGATTTGTTGAAAAAAGGTAAAGTGTGGGATTAGGACCCTCGGTGCGAGAATGTCTTTAACTGAGTGAAGCAAACAATGAAGAGTGAGCATGTACTTGCTTTACAGATTTTTCAAAGGCATATGAGGTATGCATGGATGAATCAGACTATGCGATTGAGGGAGTTATGATGCAAGATGGGCATCCAATTACTTTCGAGAGTCAAAATCTTAATGAGATAGAGTGGCAATATACGGTCCAAGAAAAAGAAATGACTATTGTGGTGCATTGTTTGTGCACATAGAGGCACTATTTTGCTAGGTTCCATGTTCGTGATATTCACTGATAACGTTGCAAATAGTTATTTCCTAACTTAGAAAAAAACTTGTCTCCCAAGCAAGCTCATTGGCAGGTTTTCCTAGCAGAGTTTGATTTTAGAATGGAGTACAAGCTGGGGAGTGCCAACACTATGGTTGATGTGCTTAGCCAAAAGATGGAGTTTGTAGCAATCAACCAACTCAATAATCCTCTATTGGAGTGTGTTCGAGAGGGATTGTACCATGATCCCACAACTAAAAATTTGATCGAGCTTGCTAAGGATGGGAAAACAAGGCAATTTTGGCTTAAAGGAGAATTGTTATACACTTAGGGACATTGTCTTTAAGTGCATCAATAGGGGAACTTGCGTAAAGAAGTCATGAAGGAATGTTATGATTCGAGATCAGCTAGACATCCAAGTATGCACCGCACTTTGGCTCTCCTGGAGGATCATTTTTATTGTCCTTAATGGGTGATGATGTGGAAACCTATGTGAAAACTTGTTTGGTGTACCAACAAGATAAAGTCGAACTGAAGACTCCTGCTGGTTTGTTACAACCTTTGCCCATTTTGAAGCACCTATGGGAGAGTGTATCCATGGACTTTATTGTGGGTTTGCCTAAATCTGATAGGTTTGCAAGAGTTTTTGTTGTGGTAGACAAGTTTTCAAATTATGGAACCTTTATTCTAGCGACCAAGGAGTGCCCTACTAAGGAGGTAGCTTGTTTGTTCCTTAGACATGCGGTGACATATTGGGGAGTGTCACAATCTATCATCAGTGATCGAGACGAGCGACTCAAGAGCTGATTCTAGACTAAGTTATTCAAGTTAATGGGCTTAGACTTAAACTTTTCCACTAGTATGCATCTGCAAACCGATGAGCAAATCAAATGAGTGAATGTGTTTTTGGAGACGTATCTTCGGCACTATGCGAGTGCCACACAAAGGGACTGGCCAAAGTTGTTGGATGTGGCCCAACTTTCTTACAACTTAGAATACAATAGGGCTACGAATTAGATTCCGTTCGAGATAGTGACATGGTAACAACTGCTTACCCCCAATGTTTTTATGACTTGATAAACGAGACCAAACCCAACAGCTTATCGATTTGCAACGGATTGGCAAGAGTAAAATAATTTCGCTAAAGCTTGTCTACACAAGGCAAGTAAGTGCAACAAGAAGTTGGGGGATCAGAATCGAAGGGATGTGCAATTTCAAGTTGGTGATTTAGTCCTTGCTAAACTACACTTGATTTTGCGACATAATGGCTTTCACCAAAGGCTTGTGCTATGGTATAAGGGACCCTTTTGAGTTGTGAAGAGAGTAAGCAAGGTGTCTTACAAGCTTGAATTGCCTACAAAGCTTAAAGTCCCCCCAGTGTTCCATATAAGTATGCTTAAGCCATTCCATGAGGATCAAGAGGATCCAAATCAAGGCAAGTCTAAATGAGCACCAATGGGGGTAAAGGTCTCATATGATCGAGAAGTTGAAAGCATCAAGTCAGACCGTGTGATCAGATGAAAGTACTATCGACCAAGGGATGAATACTTAGTTTGATGGAAGGGATTTCCTAACAGTGAGGCAAGTTGAGAACCTATTGAGGCCTTGTGGTAGTTTCAAGGCAAGATAAATCGGTTCCATGTGGAGGATGCGACGAGGGTGTCACTAGAATAGGTGGGGGAGAATGTCATGGGTTGTACATGGGAGCCCGTAACCATGGCACACTTGTGTGATCTATCAAGTTTAAGAAAGGTCATTTGGCCCAATCAGACTGGCCCATTGCTAGAGAGATTGAAGGTCCATCTACAAAGCTTGGCAAATATGGAACGTAATCTTCGAAGATATACAATCTTAGATAAGATATGTAAATCTTAGAAGATATGATTCTGTAATCTTAGAGATTTAATTTGTAGATAGCTTTTAATCTTTGTTGTTGATGTACTTTTATCTGTACCGTTGAATTTGGGGTGGCTCAACAATAAATAGAGGTCTCTCCCCCTAATTGTAAATCACTTCATTCTTGAGTAATAAGAATTCTTGAGAGCATTCACTCAAAAGCTTCTCTCTTGTGTTCTTAGCTTTTTTGTGGCTTTGTTCTTCATTCATCTTTGAATTGCTTCCACTTTGTATTCGTTCCTTAAAAGAATTCTATTGAATCCTCAATTGTTTGGAGTTAGGCTAACTTAGGCATTTTTTGAGAAAGAATTACCCAAGGCCACACAGATTGTAAGGCGAAAAATCTAAGTCCATGACATATGTACAAGCCTTATGACACGCTAGATAAGTGTAACAAATATGGATAAGTGCCTTCAAGGCACCATTGATTGTGGCATTTTTTTTTTCAACTAGCTACAACCCTTAGATTTATGATATACACAGATGTTGATCGAGGAGGTAGTATGGAGGAAAGAAGGTACACGTTTAGGTATGTGGTGTTTCTTGTAGGCAATCCCATCTCATGGAGCTCTAAGAAAAAGTCTGTGGTAGCACTTTCCATGTCTAAGTGTCATGGAGATAGAGCTTTAGTCTCGTAATCTGTGCGACTTTAGATTATTCCTTGATTTCAAATCCACCTATGTCAACCTAACTCTCATAAAGTGAGAATTCCTGATAGAAATTCTCTAAGGCACCGTAAATAAAGCGAAAGCAACTGAAAACAAAAAAGAAACAAAAGAACAAAAAAATTCCACAAGAAAGAAAAAGCACACCAAGTATTTAAGTAAATTCTTTCAAAGTATCTCCATTACTTTGAAGGATTACACCTGCATTCTTACAAATGAGAGGGAAAGCCTCTGTTTATAGTTTAGCTCCCTCATATCCAACAGTACAATTTGCTTTTCATCAACGGTCAAAGATTAAAGTCTATCTACGATTAAGATGGTTAAGGGATTGACTCAATCCTTTAAGATTAAAAAAATCAAATCTTATAAGATATCTAATCTTCTAAGATTAGTTTCCATATTTACCATGGCAACCCTAATTTTCCATAAGTGCTTCACTAGGCCACCAATGGATTAAGTAGATGGACTTCTCCACATGTTCCATGAATCAATCTAGTTCAAATGGGTCAAATGAGCCCTATTTAATCGATTAGCCTTCATGGGACGATCTTTGCACATTCATCATGGGATTTGGTCCACGGGTTGTGGTATTCTCCTCCATTCATTCTCACAAAGCCTTCGTTGCCTCCTCGGGATGACACTGGTTTGACTCATCTTAAAACCTTCTGAATGCCTCAATTGATTCCTTATTAGCATCTTTTTCAGGTAGTCCTACCCCTTAGAACACTTGCCTTGACTTTTGTTCTCTCCTAACTCGAACCATTCATCTTCTTAGTACATCTCGTACGCAAGAGCCCCACTCTTACTTGCCCACATTGTGACTTTCCCTAGTTGGTATCCCCTTGATCCTTACAACTAGGCTTATGCATGTTCACAATAAACATTGGGTTAACCTTGCTTTTTCCCGCCAACTCCAATTTGTAAGCCCTTTGGCTTACCCATTTTAGAACTCTAAAAAGGCCCCTATGTCTTTCCTAAGCCAATAGTAAGTCATAATGAAAAACACTAGTTAAGTGTTCGAGATGTACCTCGCATGTTGCATTTACTCGTGTTGACTGCCCAGTTTGCATAACTACGTTAACCTTCAAAGTTTGATGCACAACCCACATCTCTCATAGGTGGTAGCCCCACTGATGACACTGGTTTGACTCATCTCAGAACCTACTCAATGCCTCAACTGATTCCTTTCTAGCCTCTTTTTTAGGTAGTCTTACCCCTCGGAACACTTGCCTTGACTTTCGTTCTCTCCTAACTCGAACCATTCCTCTCCTTAGTACATCTCATTTGTAAGATGTTACTCTTGCTTGCCTACATTGTGACTTTCCCTGATTGGGGTCCCCTTTATCCTCACAACAAGGGTTAGCCATGCCCACAATAAACACTGGGTTAACCTTGATTTTTCCCGCCAACTCCAATTTGTAAGCCCCTTGGCTTACCCATTTCAGAACTCTAAAAGAGCCTCGTGTCTTTGCTAAGCCAATGGTAAGTCATAATGAAAAACACTAGTTAAGTGTTTGAGATGTACCTCGCAAGTTGCATTTACTCTCTTTGACTTCCCAATTTACATAACTACCTTACCCCTAAAGTTTGATGCACAACTTACCTCTCTCATAGGTGGTAGCCCAACTGATGACTCAATAGACTTAATATCAATTTCTTGCCCCTCTAGCATGTCCAAATGGATCTCTGTAACACTCTTCTAATCTACCAATTCAATGTTCCTTCCACCATGAACATCCTTGGCTAGTTGGATTACCGAAAATACCTTGGTTCCACCTTTCATGTCTCGACTCACCAGCACAACGCATGCTTGTTGTTGAGTATACAAGATACATATACAATAGACAAAAGGAACTAACAAAGCATCAATTTGGTCTAGGAAATTTAAGTCAAGAATGAAGTCGTAATCATCTAAATGAATTACCTCGAAATCTTCCTTGCCTTTTTCGCTCACCGATTTGTAGCTCCATTCCTTATGCTACTCCCACAATAGGGACCTCTTTGGAAAAAAACCATCTTGATATTCTTGGTCGATCTGCTAACCGAAAGACTAAGTTTACCCATGACTCTCTCTAATATAAACAAGTAAGATGCCCCTGTATTGACAAGAGCACTCTTCCTCCAGCCTACGATGTTGTTGTCCACAAACATCAAACCTTTCTGCTTTTAATTCCTCTTCACTTTAGAAAAATTAAGTATCATTGATCCAAACCTCAACACCTTATCCTTATTAGGCTTTACTTCATCTTCTTTAACAATCACGTATAACATGGATTGTTGTGGGCAGTCCCACATTCTGTGCGTGTAACCCTTCAAACCAAGCCTAGATGCTACAGCCTAATCTAAGTAACTACATGGTCCATGAAGATGGCCAAAACGTTTTGATAAGAAACACTCACTTGTCTTGAAGATGTCATTTTTAAAACATCGTGTTCATTTTAATAAAAACTTATTTATTCTTTTTTTAATTTAAAATATTAGTATTGTAACTTAGTTTTGAAATCATAAATTTGCAACGGCTAATAATCACTAAAACATTTATTGATCGTTCAAAAATCATATAAAAAAATAATTTATGCAATATTATCCCAAAATGTCAAAATAGAAACCCCATGCCACAGTTCATAATTTAAAAATAAAGTCCAAAAAGTTATTAAGATAACCCAAATTAAAGTCAATAATAACAAAAATCCAAAATGAACTCATATAGTTCGTAAAAGTCCCACATTATTTGAAAAAAAAATCCATAACAATAAGATCATTAATCCAAGAGCCCCTTCGAAGATCTGAATCTGAGCCTCAATTACGAGAATTACCTAAGACATACGCATAACATGGGTGAGCTTTAAAAGACTCAGTGTGAGATCATCACAAACATATATTTCAACACATAGCATAACATATCCAAATCATTGTAAATATAACTTTCACAAAATTCACAAATCATCAGATTTAATGAAAATAACAAGTTATGCTTAAGTAATAATGCACGTTTCAGAGGATTTCCAACCCATCTCCGCTACACACCAATATCGAGTTCCCCAGAACTCGTCCATCCGATAACACACCATTTGTGGACAAGCCACCACATAAATACCGATAAACAATCCCATAACAGATCATGGACAAGCCACCACATAATTGCCGATAACGGCCACATAATCACAGTTTAATTGCCACATAACTTCTTCCTTTCACAATCCCACCCCATGCATGTGATATGGCCATTTTAACACATATGTTTAACTTTCCATATTTTTCACATATTCATGCTTGTAACTCATATTTCTCAGTTTTTACACATATGCATGTATCATGCTCATATTTTCACATATCATATAGTTTTCACTTTAGCATGCTTTAATATACATATTTATATTAAAACATGGATC